>JAVRKA010000429.1:0-118581 GCA_034508555.1 Venustoraphidia nigricollis | reverse complement strand
GCCTATCGGCACCTATATCTGAAATGCCTATCGACACGTATATCTGAAATGCCTATCGACACCTATATCTGAAATGCCTATCGACACCTATATCTGAAATGCCTATCGACACCTATATCTGAAATGCCTATCGACACCTATTTTTGAAATGCCTATCGGAAACTACATCTGAAATGCCTATCAGCACCTATATTTGAAATGCCTATCGGCAACCATATCTGGAATGCCTATCGGCACCTATATTTGAAATGCCTATCGGCTTCTATATCTGAAATGCCTATCGGCACCTATTTTTAAAATGCCAATCGGCAACTATATTTGAAATGCCTATCGGCACCTATATCTGAAATGCCTATCGACACCTATATCTGAAATGCCTATCGACACCTATATCTGAAATGCCTATCGACACCTATATCTGAAATGCCTATCGACACATATATCTGAAATGCCTATCGACACCTATATCTGAAATGCCTATCGACACCTATATCTGAAATGCCTATTGACACCTATATCTGAAATGCCTATCGACACCTATATCTGAAATGCATATCGACACTTATTTTTGAAATGCCTATCGGAAACTACATCTGAAATGCCTATCAGCACCTATATTTGAAATGCCTATCGGCAACCATATCTGGAATGCCTATCGGCACCTATATTTGAAATGCCTATCGGCTTCTATATCTGAAATGCCTATCAGCACCTATTTTTAAAATGCCAATCGGCAACTATATCTGAAATGCCTATCGGCACCTATATCTGAAATGCCTATCGACACCTATATCTGAAATGCCTATCGACACCTATATCTGAAATGCCTATCGACACCTATATCTGAAATGCCTATCGACACCTATTTTTGAAATGCCTATCGGAAACTACATCTGAAATGCCTATCAGCACCTATATTTCAAATGCCTATCGGCAACCATATCTGGAATGCCTATCGGCACCTATATTTGAAATGCCTATCGGCTTCTATATCTGAAATGCCTATCGGCACCTATTTTTAAAATGCCAATCGGCAACTATATCTGAAATGCCTATCGGCATCTATATCTGAAATGCCTATCGACACCTATATCTGAAATGCCTATCGACACCTATATCTGAAATGCCTATCGACACCTATATCTAAAATGCCTATCGACACCTATATCTGAAATGCCTATCGACACATATATCTGAAATGCCTATCGACACCTATATCTGAAATGCCTATCGACACCTATATCTAAAATGCCTATCGACACCTATATCTGAAATGCCTATCGACACATATATCTGAAATGCCTATCGACACCTATATCTGAAATGCCTATTGACACCTATATCTGAAATGCCTATCGACACCTATATCTGAAATGCCTATCGGCACCCATTTTTAAAATGCCAATCGGCAACTATATCTGAAATGCCTATCGGCACTTATATCTGAAATGCCTATCGACACCTATATCTGAAATGCCTATCGACACCTATATCTGAAATGCCTATCGACACCTATATCTGAAATGCCTATCGACACCTATATCTGAAATGCCTATCGACACCTATATCTGAAATGCCTATCGACACCTATATCTGTAATGCCTATCGACACCTATATCTGAAATGCCTATCGACACCTATATCTGAAATGCCTATCGACACCTATTTTTGAAATGCCTATCGGAAACTACATCTGAAATGCCTATCAGCACCTATATTTGAAATGCCTATCGGCAACCATATTTGAAATGCCTATCGGCAACCATATCTGGAATGCCTATCGGCACCTATTTTTGAAATGCCTATCGGCTTCTATATCTGAAATGCCTATCGGCACCTATTTTTAAAATGCCAATCGGCAACTATATCTGAAATGCCTATCTGCACCTATATCTGAAATGCCTATCGACACCTATATCTGAAATGCCTATCGACACCTATATCTGAAATGCCTATCGACACCTATATCTGAAATGCCTATCGACACCTATATCTGAAATGCCTATCGACACATATATCTGAAATGCCTATCGACACCTATATCTGAAATGCCTATCGACACCTATATCTGAAATGCCTATCGACACCTATTTTTGAAGTGCCTATCGGAAACTACATCTGAAATGCCTATCAGCACCTATATTTGAAATGCCTATCGGCAACCATATCTGGAATGCCTATCGGCACCTATATTTGAAATGCCTATCGGCTTCTATATCTGAAATGCCTATCGGCACCTATTTTTAAAATGCCAATCGGCAACTATATCTGAAATGCCTATCGGCACCTATATCTGAAATGCCTATCGACACCTATATCTGAAATGCCTATCGACACCTATATCTGAAATGCCTATCGACACCTATATCTGAAATGCCTATCGACACTTATATCTGAAATGCTTATCGACACCTATATCTGAAATGCCTATCGACACCTATATCTGAAATGCCTATCGACACCTATATCTGAAATGCCTATCGACACCTATTTTTGAAATGCCTATCGGAAACTACATCTGAAATGCCTATCAGCACCTATATTTGAAATGCCTATCGGCAACCATATTTGAAATGCCTATCGGCTTCTATATCTGAAATGCCTATCGGCACCTATTTTTAAAATGCCAATCGGCAACTATATCTGAAATGCCTATCGGCATCTATATCTGAAATGCCTATCGACACCTATATCTGAAATGCCTATCGACACCTATATCTGAAATGCCTATCGACACCTATATCTAAAATGCCTATCGACACCTATATCTGAAATGCCTATCGACACATATATCTGAAATGCCTATCGACACCTATATCTGAAATGCCTATTGACACCTATATCTGAAATGCCTATCGACACCTATATCTGAAATGCCTATCGACACCTATTTTTGAAATGCCTATCGGAAACTACATCTGAAATGCCTATCAGCACCTATATTTGAAATGCCTATCGGCAACCATATCTGGAATGCCTATCGGCACCTATATTTGAAATGCCTATCGGCTTCTATATCTGAAATGCCTATCGGCACCTAATTTTAAAATGCCAATCGGCAACTATATCTGAAATGCCTATCGACACCTATATCTGAAATGCCTATCGACACCTATATCTGAAATGCCTATCGACACCTATATCTGAAATGCCTATCGACACCTATATCTGAAATGCCTAACGAACACCTATATCTGAAATGCCTATCGACACCTATATCTGAAATGCCTATCGACACCTATTTTTGAAATGCCTATCGGAAACTACATCTGAAATGCCTATCAGCACCTATATTTGAAATGCCTATCGGCAACCATATCTGGAATGCGTATCGGCACCTATATTTGAAATGCCTATCGGCTTCTATATCTGAAATGCCTATCGGCACCTATTTTTAAATGCCAATCGGCAACTATATCTGAAATGCCTATCGGCACCTATATCTGAAATGCCTATCGACACCTATATCTGAAATGCCTATCGACACCTATATCTGAAATGCCTATCGACACCTATATCTGAAATGCCTATCGACACCTATATCTGAAATGCCTATCGACACCTATATCTGAAATGCCTATCGACACCTATATCTGAAATGCCTATCGACACCTATATCTGAAATGCCTATCGACACCTATTTTTGAAATGCCTATCGGAAACTACATCTGAAATGCCTATCGGCACCTATATTTGAAATGCCTATCGGCAACCATATCTGGAATGCCTATCGGCACCTATATTTGAAATGCCTATCGGCTTCTATATCTGAAATGCCTGTCGGCACCTATTTTTAAATGCCAATCGGCGACTATATCTGAAATGCCTATCGGCACCTATATCTGAAATGCCTATCGACACCTATATCTGAAATGCCTATCGACACCTATATCTGAAATGCCTATCGACACCTATATCTGAAATGCCTATCGACACCTATATCTGAAATGCCTATCGACACCTATTTTTGAAATGCCTATCGGAAACTACATCTGAAATGCCTATCAGCACCTATATTTGAAATGCCTATCGGCAACCATATCTGGAATGCCTATCGGCACCTATATTTGAAATGCCTATCGGCTTCTATATCTGAAATGCCTATCGGCACCTATTTTTAAAATGCCAATCGGCAACTATATCTGAAATGCCTATCGGCACCTATATCTGAAATGCCTATCGACACCTATATCTGAAATGCCTATCGACACCTATATCTGAAATGCCTATCGACACCTATATCTGAAATGCCTATCGACACCTATATCTGAAATGCCTATCGACACCTATATCTGAAATGCCTATCGACACCTATATCTGAAATGCCTATTGACACCTATATCTGAAATGCCTATCGACACCTATATCTGAAATGCCTATCGACACCTATTTTTGAAATGCCTATCGGAAACTACATCTGAAATGCCTATCAGCACCTATATTTGAAATGCCTATCGGCAACCATATCTGGAATGCCTATCGGCACCTATATTTGAAATGCCTATCGGCTTCTATATCTGAAATGCCTATCGGCACCTATTTTTAAAATGCCAATCGGCAACTATATCTGAAATGCCTATCGGCACCTATATCTGAAATGCCTATCGACACCTATATCTGAAATGCCTATCGACACCTATATCTGAAATGCCTATCGACACCTATATCTGAAATGCCTATCGACACCTATTTTTGAAATGCCTATCGGAAACTACATCTGAAATGCCTATCAGCACCTATATTTCAATGCCTATCGGCAACCTTATCTGGAATGCCTATCGGCACCTATATTTGAAATGCCTATCGGCTTCTATATCTGAAATGCCTATCGGCACCTATTTTTAAAATGCCAATCGGCAACTATATCTGAAATGCCTATCGGCACTTATATCTGAAATGCCTATCGACACCTATATCTGAAATGCCTATCGACACCTATATCTGAAATGCCTATCGACACCTATATCTGAAATGCCTATCGACACCTATATCTGAAATGCCTATCGACACCTATATCTGAAATGCCTATCGACACCTATATCTGTAATGCCTATCGACACCTATATCTGAAATGCCTATCGACACCTATATCTGAAATGTCTATCGACACCTATTTTTGAAATGCCTATCGGAAACTACATCTGAAATGCCTATCAGCATCTATATTTGAAATGCCTATCGGCAACCATATCTGGAATGCCTATCGGCACCTATATTTGAAATGCCTATCGGCTTCTATATCTGAAATGCTTATCGGCACCTATTTTTAAAATGCCAATCGGCAACTATATCTGAAATGCCTATCGGCACCTATATCTGAAATGCCTATCGACACCTATATCTGAAATGCCTATCGACACCTATATCTGAAATGCCTATCGACACCTATATCTGAAATGCCTATCGACACCTATATCTGAAATGCCTATCGACACCTATATCTGAAATGCCTATCGACACCTATTTTTGAAATGCCTATCGGAAACTACATCTGAAATGCCTATCAGCACCTATATTTGAAATGCCTATCGGCAACCATATCTGGAATGCCTATCGGCACCTATATTTGAAATGCCTATCGGCTTCTATATCTGAAATGCCTATCGGCACCTATTTTTAAATACCAATCGGCAACTATATCTGAAATGCCTATCGGCACCTATATCTGAAATGCCTATCGACACCTATATCTGAAATGCCTATCGACACCTATATCTGAAATGCCTATCGACACCTATATCTGAAATGCCTATCGACACCTATATCTGAAATGCCTATCGACACCTATATCTGAAATGCCTATCGACACCTATATCTGAAATGCCTATCGACACCTATATCTGAAATGCCTATCGACACCTATTTTTGAAATGCCTATCGGAAACTACATCTGAAATGCCTATCAGCACCTATATTTGAAATGCCTATCGGCAACCATATCTGGAATGCCTATCGGCACCTATATTTGAAATGCCTATCGGCTTCTATATCTGAAATGCCTATCGGCACCTATTTTTAAATACCAATCGGCAACTATATCTGAAATGCCTATCGGCACCTATATCTGAAATGCCTATCGACACCTATATCTGAAATGCCTATCGACACCTATATCTGAAATGCCTATCGACACCTATATCTGAAATGCCTATCGACACCTATATCTGAAATGCCTATCGACACCTATATCAGAAATGCCTATCGACACCTATATCTGAAATGCCTATCGACACTTATATCTGAAATGCCTATCGACACCTATATCTGAAATGTCTATCGACACCTATTTTTGAAATGCCTATCGGAAACTACATCTGAAATGCCTATCAGCACCTATATTTGAAATGCCTATCGGCAACCATATCTGGAATGCCTATCGGCACCTATATTTGAAATGCCTATCGGCTTCTATATCTGAAATGCCTATCGGCACCTATTTTTAAAATGCCAATCGGCAACTATATCTGAAATGCCTATCGGCACCTATATCTGAAATGTTTATCGACACATATATCTGAAATGCCTATCGACACCTATATCTGAAATGCCTATCGACACCTATATCTGAAATGCCTATCGGCACCTATATCTGAAATGCCTATCGACACCTATATCTGAAATGCCTATCGACACCTATATCTGAAATGCCTATCGACACCTATATCTGAAATGCCTATCGACACCTATTTTTGAAATGCCTATCGGAAACTACATCTGAAATGCCTATCAGCACCTATATTTCAAATGCCTATCGGCAACCATATCTGGAATGCCTATCGGCACCACTATTTGAAATGCCTATCGGCTTCTATATCTGAAATGCCTATCGGCACCTATTTTTAAAATGCCAATCGGCAACTATATCTGAAATGCCTATCGGCACTTATATCTGAAATGCCTATCGACACCTATATCTGAAATGCCTATCGACACCTATATCTGAAATGCCTATCGACACCTATATCTGAAATGCCTATCGACACCTATATCTGAAATGCCTATCGACACCTATATCGGAAATGTCTATCGACACCTATATCTGTAATGCCTATCGACACCTATATCTGAAATGCCTATCGACACCTATATCTGAAATGCCTATCGACACCTATTTTTGAAATGCCTATCGGAAACTACATCTGAAATGCCTATCAGCATCTATATTTGAAATGCCTATCGGCAACCATATCTAGAATGCCTATCGGCACCTATATTTGAAATGCCTATCGGCTTCTATATCTGAAATGCCAATCGGCAACTATATCTGAAATGCCAATCGGCAACTATATCTGAAATGCCTATCGGCACCTATATCTGAAATGCCTATCGACACCTATATCTGAAATGCCTATCGACACCTATATCTGAAATGCCTATCGACACCTATATCTGAAATGCCTATCGACACCTATATCTGAAATGCCTATCGACACCTATATCTGAAATGCCTATCGACACCTATATCTGAAATGCCTATCGACACCTATATCTGAAATGCCTATCGACACCTATTTTTGAAGTGCCTATCGGAAACTACATCTGAAATGCCTATCAGCACCTATATTTGAAATGCCTATCGGCAACCATATCTGGAATGCCTATCGGCACCTATATTTGAAATGCCTATCGGCTTCTATATCTGAAATGCCTATCGGCACCTATTTTTAAAATGCCAATCGGCAACTATATCTGAAATGCCTATCGGCACCTATATCTGAAATGCCTATCGACACCTATATCTGAAATGCCTATCGACACCTATATCTGAAATGCCTATCGACACCTATATCTGAAATGCCTATCGACACCTATATCTGAAATGCCTATCGACACCTATATCTGAAATGCCTATCGACACCTATATCTGAAACGCCTATCGACACCTATATCTGAAATGCCTATCGACACCTATTTTTGAAATGCCTATCGGAAACTACATCTGAAATGCCTATCAGCACCCATATTTGAAATGCCTATCGGCAACCATATCTGGAATGCCTATCGGCACCTATATTTGAAATGCCTATCGGCTTCTATATCTGAAATGCCTATCGGCACCTAATTTTAAAATGCCAATCGGCAACTATATCTGAAATGCCTATCGACACCTATATCTGAAATGCCTATCGACACCTATATCTGAAATGCCTATCGACACCTATATCTGAAATGCCTATCGACACCTATATCTGAAATGCCTATCGACACCTATATCTGAAATGCCTATCGACACCTATATCTGAAATGCCTATCGACACCTATTTTTGAAATGCCTATCGGAAACTACATCTGAAATGCCTATCAGCACCTATATTTGAAATGCCTATCGGCAACCATATCTGGAATGCGTATCGGCACCTATATTTGAAATGCCTATCGGCTTCTATATCTGAAATGCCTATCGGCACCTATTTTTAAATGCCAATCGGCAACTATATCTGAAATGCCTATCGGCACCTATATCTGAAATGCCTATCGACACCTATATCTGAAATGCCTATCGACACCTATATCTGAAATGCCTATCGACACCTATATCTGAAATGCCTATCGACACCTATATCTGAAATGCCTATCGACACCTATATCTGAAATGCCTATCGACACCTATATCTGAAATGCCTATCGACACCTATATCTGAAATGCCTATCGACACCTATTTTTGAAATGCCTATCGGAAACTACATCTGAAATGCCTATCGGCACCTATATTTGAAATGCCTATCGGCAACCATATCTGGAATGCCTATCGGCACCTATATTTGAAATGCCTATCGGCTTCTATATCTGAAATGCCTGTCGGCACCTATTTTTAAATGCCAATCGGCGACTATATCTGAAATGCCTATCGGCACCTATATCTGAAATGCCTATCGACACCTATATCTGAAATGCCTATCGACACCTATATCTGAAATGCCTATCGACACCTATTTTTGAAATGCCTATCGGAAACTACATCTGAAATGCCTATCGGCACCTATATTTGAAATGCCTATCGGCAACCATATCTGGAATGCCTATCGGCACCTATATTTGAAATGCCTATCGGCTTCTATATCTGAAATGCCTGTCGGCACCTATTTTTAAATGCCAATCGGCAACCATATCTGGAATGCCTATCGGCACCTATATTTGAAATGCCTATCGGCTTCTATATCTGAAATGCCTATCGGCACCTATTTTTAAAATGCCAATCGGCAACTATATCTGAAATGCCTATCGGCACCTATATCTGAAATGCCTATCGACACCTATATCTGAAATGCCTATCGACACCTATATCTGAAATGCCTATCGACACCTATATCTGAAATGCCTATCGACACCTATTTTTGAAATGCCTATCGGAAACTACATCTGAAATGCCTATCAGCACCTATATTTCAATGCCTATCGGCAACCTTATCTGGAATGCCTATCGGCACCTATATTTGAAATGCCTATCGGCTTCTATATCTGAAATGCCTATCGGCACCTATTTTTAAAATGCCAATCGGCAACTATATCTGAAATGCCTATCGGCACTTATATCTAAAATGCCTATCGACACCTATATCTGAAATGCCTATCGACACCTATATCTGAAATGCCTATCGACACCTATATCTGAAATGCCTATCGACACCTATATCTGAAATGCCTATCGACACCTATATCTGAAATGCCTATCGACACCTATATCTGTAATGCCTATCGACACCTATATCTGAAATGCCTATCGACACCTATATCTGAAATGTCTATCGACACTTATTTTTGAAATGCCTATCGGAAACTACATCTGAAATGCCTATCAGCATCTATATTTGAAATGCCTATCGGCAACCATATCTGGAATGCCTATCGGCACCTATATTTGAAATGCCTATCGGCTTCTATATCTGAAATGCTTATCGGCACCTATTTTTAAAATGCCAATCGGCAACTATATCTGAAATGCCTATCGGCACCTATATCTGAAATGCCTATCGACACCTATATCTGAAATGCCTATCGACACCTATATCTGAAATGCCTATCGACACCTATATCTGAAATGCCTATCGACACCTATATCTGAAATGCCTATCGACACCTATATCTGAAATGCCTATCGACACCTATTTTTGAAATGCCTATCGGAAACTACATCTGAAATGCCTATCAGCACCTATATTTGAAATGCCTATCGGCAACCATATCTGGAATGCCTATCGGCACCTATATTTGAAATGCCTATCGGCTTCTATATCTGAAATGCCTATCGGCACCTATTTTTAAATACCAATCGGCAACTATATCTGAAATGCCTATCGGCACCTATATCTGAAATGCCTATCGACACCTATATCTGAAATGCCTATCGACACCTATATCTGAAATGCCTATCGACACCTATATCTGAAATGCCTATCGACACCTATATCTGAAATGCCTATCGACACCTATATCTGAAATGCCTATCGACACCTATATCTGAAATGCCTATCGACACCTATATCTGAAATGCCTATCGACACCTATTTTTGAAATGCCTATCGGAAACTACATCTGAAATGCCTATCAGCACCTATATTTGAAATGCCTATCGGCAACCATATCTGGAATGCCTATCGGCACCTATATTTGAAATGCCTATCGGCTTCTATATCTGAAATGCCTATCGGCACCTATTTTTAAATACCAATCGGCAACTATATCTGAAATGCCTATCGGCACCTATATCTGAAATGCCTATCGACACCTATATCTGAAATGCCTATCGACACCTATATCTGAAATGCCTATCGACACCTATATCTGAAATGCCTATCGACACCTATATCTGAAATGCCTATCGACACCTATATCAGAAATGCCTATCGACACCTATATCTGAAATGCCTATCGACACTTATATCTGAAATGCCTATCGACACCTATATCTGAAATGCCTATCGACACCTATTTTTGAAATGCCTATCGGAAACTACATCTGAAATGCCTATCAGCACCTATATTTGAAATGCCTATCGGCAACCATATCTGGAATGCCTATCGGCACCTATATTTGAAATGCCTATCGGCTTCTATATCTGAAATGCCTATCGGCACCTATTTTTAAAATGCCAATCGGCAACTATATCTGAAATGCCTATCGGCACCTATATCTGAAATGCTTATCGACACATATATCTGAAATGCCTATCGACACCTATATCTGAAATGCCTATCGACACCTATATCTGAAATGCCTATCGGCACCTATATCTGAAATGCCTATCGACACCTATATCTGAAATGCCTATCGACACCTATATCTGAAATGCCTATCGACACCTATATCTGAAATGCCTATCGACACCTATTTTTGAAATGCCTATCGGAAACTACATCTGAAATGCCTATCAGCACCTATATTTCAAATGCCTATCGGCAACCATATCTGGAATGCCTATCGGCACCACTATTTGAAATGCCTATCGGCTTCTATATCTGAAATGCCTATCGGCACCTATTTTTAAAATGCCAATCGGCAACTATATCTGAAATGCCTATCGGCACTTATATCTGAAATGCCTATCGACACCTATATCTGAAATGCCTATCGACACCTATATCTGAAATGCCTATCGACACCTATATCTGAAATGCCTATCGACACCTATATCTGAAATGCCTATCGACACCTATATCTGAAATGTCTATCGACACCTATATCTGTAATGCCTATCGACACCTATATCTGAAATGCCTATCGACACCTATATCTGAAATGCCTATCGACACCTATTTTTGAAATACCTATCGGAAACTACATCTGAAATGCCTATCAGCATCTATATTTGAAATGCCTATCGGCAACCATATCTGGAATGCCTATCGGCACCTATATTTGAAATGCCTATCGGCTTCTATATCTGAAATGCCAATCGGCAACTATATCTGAAATGCCAATCGGCAACTATATCTGAAATGCCTATCGGCACCTATATCTGAAATGCCTATCGACACCTATATCTGAAATGCCTATCGACACCTATATCTGAAATGCCTATCGACACCTATATCTGAAATGCCTATCGACACCTATATCTGAAATGCCTATCGACACCTATATCTGAAATGCCTATCGACACCTATATCTGAAATGCCTATCGACACCTATATCTGAAATGCCTATCGACACCTATTTTTGAAGTGCCTATCGGAAACTACATCTGAAATGCCTATCAGCACCTATATTTGAAATGCCTATCGGCAACCATATCTGGAATGCCTATCGGCACCTATATTTGAAATGCCTATCGGCTTCTATATCTGAAATGCCTATCGGCACCTATTTTTAAAATGCCAATCGGCAACTATATCTGAAATGCCTATCGGCACCTATATCTGAAATGCCTATCGACACCTATATCTGAAATGCCTATCGACACCTATATCTGAAATGCCTATCGACACCTATATCTGAAATGCCTATCGACACCTATATCTGAAATGCCTATCGACACCTATATCTGAAATGCCTATCGACACCTATATCTGAAACGCCTATCGACACCTATATCTGAAATGCCTATCGACACCTATTTTTGAAATGCCTATCGGAAACTACATCTGAAATGCCTATCAGCACCCATATTTGAAATGCCTATCGGCAACCATATCTGGAATGCCTATCGGCACCTATATTTGAAATGCCTATCGGCTTCTATATCTGAAATGCCTATCGGCACCTATTTTTAAATACCAATCGGCAACTATATCTGAAATGCCTATCGGCACCTATATCTGAAATGCCTATCGACACCTATATCTGAAATGCCTATCGACACCTATATCTGAAATGCCTATCGACACCTATATCTGAAATGCCTATCGACACCTATATCTGAAATGCCTATCGACACCTATTTTTGAAATGCCTATCGGAAACTACATCTGAAATGCCTATCAGCACCTATATTTGAAATGCCTATCGGCAACCATATCTGGAATGCCTATCGGCACCTATATTTGAAATGCCTATCGGCTTCTATATCTGAAATGCCTATCGGCACCTATTTTTAAAATGCCAATCGGCAACTATATCTGAAATGCCTATCGGCACCTATATCTGAAATGCTTATCGACACCTATATCTGAAATGCCTATCGACACCTATATCTGAAATGCCTATCGACACCTATATCTGAAATGCCTATCGACACCTATATCTAAAATGCCTATCGACACCTATATCTGAAATGCCTATCGACACCTATATCTGAAATGCCTATCGACACCTATATCTGAAATGCCTATAGACACCTATATTTGAAATGCCTATCGGAAACTACATCTGAAATGCCTATCAGCACCTATATTTGAAATGCCTATCGGCATCCATATCTGGAATGCCTATCGGCACCTATATTTGAAATGCCTATCGGCTTCTATATCTGAAATGCCTATCGGCACCTATTTGTAAAATGCGAATCGGCAACTATATCTGAAATGCCTATCGGCACCTATATCTGAAATGCCTATCGACACCTATATCTGAAATGCCTATCGACACCTATATCTGAAATGCCTATCGACACCTATATCTGAAATGCCTATCGACACCTATATCTGAAATGCCTATCGACACCTATTTTTGAAATGCCTATCGGAAACTACATCTGAAATGCCTATCAGCACCTATATTTGAAATGCCTATCGGCAACCATATCTGGAATGCCTATCGGCACCTATATTTGAAATGCCTATCGGCTTCTATATCTGAAATGCCTATCGGCACCTATTTTTAAAATGCCAATCGGCAACTATATCTGAAATGCCTATCGGCACCTATATCTGAAATGCCTAACGACACCTATATCTGAAATGCCTATCGACACCTATATCTGAAATGCCTATCGACACCTATATCTGAAATGCCTATCGACACCTATATCTGAAATGCCTATCGACACCTATATCTGAAATGCCTATCGACACCTATTTTTGAAATGCCTATCGGAAACTGCATCTGAAATGCCTATCAGCACCTATATTTGAAATGCCTATCGGCAACCATATCTGGAATGCCTATCGGCACCTATATTTGAAATGCCTATCGGCTTCTATATCTGAAATGCCTATCGGCACCTATTTTTAAAATGCCAATCGGAAATATATCTGAAATGCCTATCGGCACCTATATCTGAAATGCCTATCGACACCTATATCTGAAATGCCTATCGACACCTATATCTGAAATGCCTATCGACACCTATATCTGAAATGCCTATCGACACCTATATCTGAAATGCCTATCGACACCTATATCTGAAATGCCTATCGACACCTATATCTGAAATGCCTATTGACACCTATATCTGAAATGCCTATCGACACCTATATCTGAAATGCCTATCGACACCTATTTTTGAAATGCCAATCGGTAACTATATCTGAAATGCCTATCGGCACCTATATCTGAAATGCCTATCGACACCTATATCTGAAATGCCTATCGACACCTATATCTGAAATGCCTATCGACACCTATATCTGAAATGCCTATCGACACCTATTTTTGAAATGCCAATCGGAAACTACATCTGAAATGCCTATCAGCACCTATATTTCAAATGCCTATCGGCAACCATATCTGGAATGCCTATCGGCACCTATATTTGAAATGCCTATCGGCTTCTATATCTGAAATGCCTATCGGCACCTATTTTTAAAATGCCAATCGGCAACTATATCTGAAATGCCTATCGGCACTTATATCTGAAATGCCTATCGACACCTATATCTGAAATGCCTATCGACACCTATATCTGAAATGCCTATCGACACCTATATCTGAAATGCCTATCGACACCTATATCTGAAATGCCTATCGACACCTATATCTGAAATGCCTATCGACACCTATATCTGAAATGCCTATCGACACCTATATCTGTAATGCCTATCGACACCTATATCTGAAATGCCTATCGACACCTATATCTGAAATGCCTATCGACACCTATTTTTGAAATGCCTATCGGAAACTACATCTGAAATGCCTATCAGGACCTATATTTGAAATGCCTATCGGCAACCATATCTGGAATGCCTATCAGCACCTATATTTGAAATGCCTATCGGCTTCTATATCTGAAATGCCTATCGGCACCTATTTTTAAAATGCCAATCGGCATCTATATCTGAAATGCCTATCGACACCTATTTTTGAAATGCCTATCGGAAACTACATCTGAAATGCCTATCAGCACCTATATTTGAAATGCCTATCGGCAACCATATCTGGAATGCCTATCGGCACCTATATTTTAAATGCCTATCGGCTTCTATATCTGAAATGCCTATCGGCACCTATTTTTAAAATGCCAATCGGCAACTATATCTGAAATGCCTATCGGCACCTATATCTGAAATGCCTATCGACACCTATATCTGAAATGCCTATCGACACCTATATCTGAAATGCCTATCGACACCTATATCTGAAATGCCTATCGACACCTATATCTGAAATTCCTATCGACACCTATATCTGAAATGCCTATCGACACCTATTTTTGAAATGCCTATCGGAAACTACATCTGAAATGCCTATCAGCACCTATATTTGAAATGCCTATCGGCAACCATATCTGGAATGCCTATCGGCACCTATATTTGAAATGCCTATCGGCTTCTATATCTGAAATGCCTATCGGCACCTATTTTTAAAATGCCAATCGGCAACTATATCTGAAATGCCTATCGGCACCTATATCTGAAATGCCTATCGACACCTATATCTGAAATGCCTATCGACACCTATATCTGAAATGCCTATCGACACCTATATCTCAAATGCCTATCGACACCTATATCTGAAATGCCTATCGACACCTATATCTGAAATGCCTATCGACACCTATATCTGAAATGACTATCGGCACCTATATCTGAAATGCCTATCGACACCTATATCTGAAATGCCTATCGACACCTATATCTGAAATGCCTATCGACACCTATATCACAAATGCCTATCGACACCTATATCTGAAATGCCTATCGACACCTATATCTGAAATGCCTATCGACACCTATATCTGAAATGCCTATTGACACCTATATCTGAAATGCCTATCGACACCTATATCTAAAATGCCTATCGACACCTATTTTTGAAATGCCTATCGGAAACTACATCTGAAATGCCTATCAGCACCTATATTTGAAATGCCTATCGGCAACCATATCTGGAATGCCTATCGGCACCTATATTTGAAATGCCTATCGGCTTTTATATCTGAAATGCCTATCGGCACCTATTTTTAAAATGCCAATCGGCAACTATATCTGAAATGCCTATCGGCACCTATATCTGAAATGCCTATCGACACCTATATCTGAAATGCCTATCGACACCTATATCTGAAATGCCTATCGACACCTATATCTGAAATGCCTATCGGCACCTATATTTGAAATGCCTATCGGCTTCTATATCTGAAATGCCTATCGGCACCTATTTTTAAAATGCCAATCGGCAGCTATATCTGAAATGCCTATCGGCACTTATATCTGAAATGCCTATCGACACCTATATTGAAATGCCTATCGACACCTATATCTGAAATGCCTATCGACACCTATATCTGAAATGCCTATCGACACCTATATCTGAAATGCCTATCGACACCTATATCTGAAATGCCTATCGACACCTATATCTGAAATGCCTATTGACACCTACATCTGAAATGCCTATCGACACCTATATCTGAAATGCCTATCGACACCTATTTTTGAAATGCCTATCGGACCCTCATCTGAAATGCCTATTAGCACCTATATTTGAAATGCCTATCGGCAACCATATCTGGAATGCCTATCGGCACCTATATTTGAAATGCCTATCGGCTTCTATATCTGAAATGCCTATCGGCACCTATTTTTAAAATGCCAATCGGCCACTATATCTGAAATGTCTATCGGCACCTATATCTGAAATGCCTATCGACACCTATATCTGAAATGCCTATCGACACCTATATCTGAAATGCCTATCGACACCTATATCTGAAATGCCTATCGACACCTATTTTTGAAATGCCTATCGGAAACTACATCTGAAATGCCTATCAGCACCTATATTTGAAATGCCTATCGGCAACCATATCTGGAATGCCTATCGGCACCTATATTTTAAATGCCTATCGGCTTCTATATCTGAAATGCCTATCGGCACCTATTTTTAAAATGCCAATCGGCAACTATATCTGAAATGCCTATCGGCACCTATATCTGAAATGCCTATCGACACCTATATCTGAAATGCCTATCGACACCTATATCTGAAATGCCTATCGACACCTATATCTGAAATGCCTATCGACACCTATATCTGAAATTCCTATCGACACCTATATCTGAAATGCCTATCGACACCTATTTTTGAAATGCCTATCGGAAACTACATCTGAAATGCCTATCAGCACCTATATTTGAAATGCCTATCGGCAACCATATCTGGAATGCCTATCGGCACCTATATTTGAAATGCCTATCGGCTTCTATATCTGAAATGCCTATCGGCACCTATTTTTAAAATGCCAATCGGCAACTATATCTGAAATGCCTATCGGCACCTATATCTGAAATGCCTATCGACACCTATATCTGAAATGCCTATCGACACCTATATCTGAAATGCCTATCGACACCTATATCTCAAATGCCTATCGACACCTATATCTGAAATGCCTATCGACACCTATATCTGAAATGCCTATCGACACCTATATCTGAAATGACTATCGGCACCTATATCTGAAATGCCTATCGACACCTATATCTGAAATGCCTATCGACACCTATATCTGAAATGCCTATCGACACCTATATCACAAATGCCTATCGACACCTATATCTGAAATGCCTATCGACACCTATATCTGAAATGCCTATCGACACCTATATCTGAAATGCCTATTGACACCTATATCTGAAATGCCTATCGACACCTATATCTGAAATGCCTATCGACACCTATTTTTGAAATGCCTATCGGAAACTACATCTGAAATGCCTATCAGCACCTATATTTGAAATGCCTATCGGCAACCATATCTGGAATGCCTATCGGCACCTATATTTGAAATGCCTATCGGCTTTTATATCTGAAATGCCTATCGGCACCTATTTTTAAAATGCCAATCGGCAACTATATCTGAAATGCCTATCGGCACCTATATCTGAAATGCCTATCGACACCTATATCTGAAATGCCTATCGACACCTATATCTGAAATGCCTATCGACACCTATATCTGAAATGCCTATCGGCACCTATATTTGAAATGCCTATCGGCTTCTATATCTGAAATGCCTATCGGCACCTATTTTTAAAATGCCAATCGGCAGCTATATCTGAAATGCCTATCGGCACTTATATCTGAAATGCCTATCGACACCTATATTGAAATGCCTATCGACACCTATATCTGAAATGCCTATCGACACCTATATCTGAAATGCCTATCGACACCTATATCTGAAATGCCTATCGACACCTATATCTGAAATGCCTATTGACACCTACATCTGAAATGCCTATCGACACCTATATCTGAAATGCCTATCGACACCTATTTTTGAAATGCCTATCGGACCCTCATCTGAAATGCCTATTAGCACCTATATTTGAAATGCCTATCGGCAACCATATCTGGAATGCCTATCGGCACCTATATTTGAAATGCCTATCGGCTTCTATATCTGAAATGCCTATCGGCACCTATTTTTAAAATGCCAATCGGCCACTATATCTGAAATGTCTATCGGCACCTATATCTGAAATGCCTATCGACACCTATATCTGAAATGCCTATCGACACCTATATCTGAAATGCCTATCGACACCTATATCTGAAATGCCTATCGACACCTATTTTTGAAATGCCTATCGGAAACTACATCTGAAATGCCTATCAGCACCTATATTTCAAATGCCTATCGGCAACCATATCTGGAATGCCTATCGGCACCTATATATGAAATGCCTATCGGCTTCTATATCTGAAATGCCTATCGGCACCTATTTTTAAAATGCCAATCGGCAACTATATCTGAAATGACTATCGGCACTTATATCTGAAATGCCTATCGACACCTATATCTGAAATGCCTATCGACACCTATATCTGAAATGCCTATCGACACCTATATCTGAAATGCCTATCGACACCTATATCTGAAATGCCTATCGACACCTATATCTGAAATGCCTATCGACACCTATATCTGTAATGCCTATCGACACCTATATCTGAAATGCCTATCGACACCTATATCTGAAATGCCTATCGACACCTATTTTTGAAATGCCTATCGGAAACTACATCTGAAAGGCCTATCAGCATCTATATTTGAAATGCCTATCGGCAACCATATCTGGAATGACTATCGGCACCTATATTTGAAATGCCTATCGGCTTCTATATCTGAAATGCCTATCGGCACCTATTTTTAAAATGCCAATCGGCAACTATATCTGAAATGCCTATCGGCACCTATATCTGAAATGCCTATCGACACCTATATCTGAAATGCCTATCGACACCTATATCTGAAATGCCTATCGACACCTATATCTGAAATGCCTATCGACACCTATTTTTGAAGTGCCTATCGGAAAATACATCTGAAATGCCTATCAGCACCTATATTTGAAATGCCTATCGGCAACCATATCTGGAATGCCTATCGGCACCTATATTTGAAATGCCTATCGGCTTCTATATCTGAAATGCCTATCGGCACCTATTTTTAAAATGCCAATCGGCAACTATATCTGAAATGCCTATCGGCACCTAAGTCTGAAATGCCTATCGACACCTATATCTGAAATGCCTATCGACACCTATATCTGAAATGCCTATCGACACCTATATCTGAAATGCCTATCGACACCTTTATCTGAAATGCCTATCGACACCTATATCTGAAATGCCTATCGACACCTATATCTGAAATGCCTATCGACACCTATATCTGAAATGCCTATCGACACCTATTTTTGAAATGCCTATCGGAAACTACATCTGAAATGCCTATCAGCACCTATATTTGAAATCTCTATCGGCAACCATATCTGGAAGGCCTATCGGCACCTATATTTGAAATGCCTATCGGCTTCTATATCTGAAATGCCTATCGGCACCTATTTTTAAATGCCAATCGGCAACTATATCTGAAATGCCTATCGGCACCTATATCTGAAATGCCTATCGACACCTATATCTGAAATGCCTATCGACACTTATATCTGAAATGCCTATCGACACCTATATCTGAAATGCCTATCGACACCTATATCTGAAATGCCTATCGACACCTATATCTGAAATGCCTATCGACACCTATATCTGAAATGCCTATCGACACCTATATCTGAAATGCCTATCGACACCTATTTTTGAAATGCCTATCGGAAACTACATCTGAAATGCCTAACAGCACCTATATTTGAAATGCCTATCGGCAACCATATCTGGAATGCCTATCGGCACCTATATTTGAAATGCCTATCGGCTTCTATATCTGAAATGCCTATCGGCACCTATTTTTAAAATGCGAATCGGCAACTATATCTGAAATGCCTATCGGCACCTATATCTGAAATGCCTATCGACACCTATATCTGAAATGCCTATCGACACCTATATCTGAAATGCCTATCGACACCTATATCTGAAATGCCTATCGACACCTATATCTGAAATGCCTATCGACACCTATTTTTGAAATGCCTATCGGAAACTACATCTGAAATGCCTATCAGCACCTATATTTGAAATGCCTATCGGCAACCATATCTGGAATGCCTATCGGCACCTATATTTGAAATGCCTATCGGCTTCTATATCTGAAATGCCTATCGGCACCTATTTTTAAAATGCCAATCGGCAACTATATCTGAAATGCCTATCGGCACCTATATCTGAAATGCCTATCGACACCTATATCTGAAATGCCTATCGACACCTATATCTGAAATGCCTATCGACACCTATATCTGAAATGCCTATCGACACCCATATCTGAAATGCCTATCGACACCTATATCTGAAATGCCTATCGACACCTATATCTGAAATGCCTATTGACACCTATATCTGAAATGCCTATCGACACCTATATCTGAAATGCCTATCGACACCTATTTTTGAAATGCCTATCGGAAACTACATCTGAAATGCCTATCAGCTCCTATATTTGAAATGCCTATCGGCAACCATATCTGGAATGCCTATCGGCACCTATATTTGAAATGCCTATCGGCTTCTATATCTGAAATGCCTATCGGCACCTATTTTTAAAATGCCAATCGGCAACTATATCTGAAATGCCAATCGGCACCTATATCTGAAATGCCTATCGACACCTATATCTGAAATGTCTATCGACACCTATATCTAAAATGCCTATCGACACCTATATCTGAAATGCCTATCGACACCTATATCTGAAATGCCTATCGACACCTATATCTGAAATGCCTATCGACACCTATTTTTGAAATGCCTATCGGAAACTGCATCTGAAATGCCTATCAGCACCTATATTTGAAATGCCTATCGGCAACCATATCTGGAATGCCTATCGGCACCTATATTTGAAATGCCTATCGGCTTCTATATCTGAAATGCCTATCGGCACCTATTTTTAAAATGCCAATCGGCAACTATATCTGAAATGCCTATCGGCACCTATATCTGAAATGCCTATCGACACCTATATCTGAAATGCCTATCGACACCTATATCTGAAATGCCTATCGACACCTATATCTGAAATGCCTATCGACAGATATATCTGAAATGCCTATCGACACCTATATCTGAAATGCCTATCGACACCTATATCTGAAATGCCTATTGACACCTATATCTGAAATGCCTATCGACACCTATATCTGAAATGCCTATCGACACCTATTTTTGAAATGCCTATCGGAAACTACATCTGAAATGCCTATCAGCACCTATATTTGAAATGCCTATCGGCAACCATATCTGGAATGCCTATCGGCACCTATATTTGAAATGCCTATCGGCTTCTATATCTGAAATGCCTATCGGCACCTATTTTTAAAATGCCAATCGGCAACTATATCTGAAATGCCTATCGGCACCTATATCTGAAATGCCTATCGACACCTATATCTGAAATGCCTATCGACACCTATATCTGAAATGCCTATCGACACCTATATCTGAAATGCCTATCGACACCTATTTTTGAAATGCCTATCGGAAACTACATCTGAAATGCCTATCAGCACCTATATTTCAAATGCCTATCGGCAACCATATCTGAAATGCCTATCGACACCTATATCTGAAATGCCTATCGACACCTATATCTGAAATGCCTATCGACACCTATATCTGAAATGCCTATCGACACCTATATCTGAAATGCCTATCGACACCTATATCTGAAATGCCTATCGACACCTATATCTGTAATGCCTATCGACACCTATATCTGAAATGCCTATCGACACCTATATCTGAAATGCCTATCGACACCTATTTTTGAAATGCCTATCGGAAACTACATCTGAAATGCCTATCAGCACCTATATTTGAAATGCCTATCGGCAACCATATCTGGAATGCCTATCGGCACCATATTTGAAATGCCTATCGGCTTCTATATCTGAAATGCCTATCGGCACCTATTTTTAAAATGCCAATCGGCAACTATATCTGAAATGCCTATCGGCACTTATATCTGAAATGCCTATCGACACTTATATCTGAAATGCCTATCGACACCTATATCTGAAATGCCTATCGACACCTATATCTGAAATGCCTATCGACACCTATATCTGTAATGCCTATCGACACCTATATCTGAAATGCCTATCGACACCTATATCTGAAATGCCTATCGACACCTATTTTTGAAATGCCTATCGGAAACTACATCTGAAATGCCTATCAGCACCTATATTTGAAATGCCTATCGGCAACCATATCTGGAATGCCTATCGGCACCTATATTTGAAATGCCTATCGGCTTCTATATCTGAAATGCCTATCGGCACCTATTTTTAAAAATGCCAATCGGCAACTATATCTGAAATGCCTATCGACACCTATTTTTAAAATGCCTATCGGAAACTACATCTGAAATGCCTATCAGCACCTATATTTGAAATGCCTATCGGCAACCATATCTGGAATGCCTATCGGCACCTATATTTGAAATGCCTATCGGCTTCTATATCTGAAATGCCTATCGGCACCTATTTTTAAAATGCCAATCGGCAACTATATCTGAAATGCCTATCGGCACCTATATCTGAAATGCCTATCGACACCTATATCTGAAATGCCTATCGACACCTATATCTGAAATGCCTATCGACACCTATATCTGAAATGCCCATCGACACCTATATCTGAAATGCCTATCGACACCTATATCTGAAATGCCTATCGACACCTATTTTTGAAATGCCTATCGGAAACTACATCTGAAATGCCTATCAGCACCTATATTAGAAATGCCTATCGGCAACCATATCTGGAATGCCTATCGGCACCTATATTTGAAATGCCTATCTACTTCTATATCTGAAATGCCTATCGGCACCTATTTTTAAAATGCCAATCGGCAACTATATCTGAAATGCCTATCGGCACCTATATCTGAAATGCCTATCGACACCTATATCTGAAATGCCTATCGACACCTATATCTGAAATGCCTATCGACACCTATATCTCAAATGCCTATCGACACCTATATCTGAAATGCCTATCGACACCTATATCTGAAATGCCTATCGACACCTATATCTGAAATGCCTATTGACACCTATATCTGAAATGCCTATCGACACCTATATCTGAAATGCCTATCGACACCTATTTTTTAAATGCCTATCGGAAACTACATCTGAAATGCCTATCAGCATCTATATTTGAAATGCCTATCGGCAACCATATCTGGAATGCCTATCGGCACCTATATTTGAAATGCCTATCGGCTTCTATATCTGAAATGCCTATCGGCACCTATTTTTAAAATGCCAATCGGCAACTATATCTGAAATGCCTATCGGCACCTATATCTGAAATGCCTATCGACACCTATATCTGAAATGCCTATCGACACCTATATCTGAAATGCCTATCGACACCTATATCTGAAATGCCTATCGACACCTATATCTGAAATGCCTATCGACACCTATTTTTGAAATGCCTATCGGAAACTACATCTGAAATGCCTATCAGCACCTATATTTGAAATGCCTATCGGCAACCATATCTGGAATGCCTATCGGCACCTATATTTGAAATGCCTATCGGCTTCTATATCTGAAATGCCTATCGGCACCTATTTTTAAAATGCCAATCGGCAACTATATCTGAAATGCCTATCGGCACCTATATATGAAATGCCTATCGACACCTATATCTGAAATGCCTATCGACCATTATATCTGAAATGCCTATCGACACCTATTTTTGAGATGCCTATCGGAAACTACATCTGAAATGCCTATCAGCACCTATATTTCAAATGCCTATCGGCAACCATATCTGGAATGCCAATCGGCACCTATATTTGAAATGCCTATCGGCTTCTATAACTGAAATGCCTATCGGCACCTATTTTTAAAATGCCAATCGGCAACTATATCTGAAATGCCTATCGGCACTTATATCTCAAATGCCTATCGACACCTATATCTGAAATGCCTATCGACACCTATATCTGAAATGCCTATCGACACCTATATCTGAAATACCTATCGACACCTATATCTGAAATGCCGATCGACACCTATATCTGAAATGCCTATCGACACCTATATCTGTAATGCCTATCGACACCTATATCTGAAATGCCTATCGACACCTATATCTGAAATGCCTATCGACACCTATTTTTGAAATGCCTATCGGAAACTACATCTGAAATGCCTATCAGCACCTATATTTGAAATGCCTATCGGCAACCATATCTGGAATGCCTATCGGCACCTATATTTGAAATGCCTATCGGCTTCTATATCTGAAATGCCTATCGGAACCTATTTTAAAAATGCCAATCGGCAACTATATCTGAAATGCCTATCGGCACCTATATCTGAAATGCCTATCGACACCTATATCTGAAATGCCTATCGACACCTATATCTGAAATGCCTATCGACACCTATATCTGAAATGCCTATCGACACCTATATCTGAAATGCCTATCGACACCTATATCTGAAATGCCTATCGACACCTATATCTGAAATGCCTATCGACACCTATATCTGAAATGCCTATCAACACCTATTTTTGAAGTGCCTATCGGACTACATCTGAAATGCCTATCAGCACCTATATTTGAAATGCCTATCGGCAACCATATCTTGGATGCCTATCGGCACCTATATTTGAAATGCCTATCGGCTTCTATATCTGAAATGCCTATCGGCACCTATTTTTAAAATGCCAATCGGCAACTATATCTGAAATGCCTATCGGCACCTATATCTGAAATGCCTATCGACACCTATATCTGAAATGCCTATCGACACCTATATCTGAAATGCCTATCGACACCTATATCTGAAATGCCTATCGACACCTATATCTGAAATGCCTATCGACACCTATATCTGAAATGCCTATCGACACCTATATCTGAAATGCCTATCGACACCTATATCTGAAATGCCTATCGACACCTATTTTTGAAATGCCTATCGGAAACTACATCTGAAATGCCTATCAGCACCTATATTTGAAATGCCTATCGGCAACCATATCTGGAATGCCTATCGGCACCTATATTTGAAATGCCAATCGGCAACTATATCTGAAATGCCTATCGGCACCTATATCTGAAATGCCTACCGACACCTATATCTGAAATGCCTATCGACACCTATATCTGAAATGCCCATCGACACCTATATCTGAAATGCCTATCGACACCTATATCTGAAATGCCTATCGACACCTATATCTGAAATGCCTATCGACACCTATATCTGAAATGCCTATCGACACCTATATCTGAAATGCCTATCGACACCTATATCTGAAATGCCTATCGACACATATTTTTGAAATGCCTATCGGAAACTACATCTGAAATGCCTATCAGCACCTATATTTGAAATGCCTATCGGCAACCATATCTGGAATGCCCATCGGCACCTATATTTGAAATGCCTATCGGCTTCTATATCTGAAATGCCTATCGGCACCTATTTTTAAAATGCCAATCGGCAACTATATCTGAAATGCCTATCGGCACCTATATCTGAAATGCCTATCGACACCTATATCTGAAATGCCTATCGACACCTATATCTGAAATGCCTATCGGCACCTATTTTTGAAATGCCTATCGGAAACTACATCTGAAATGCCTATCAGCACCTATATTTGAAATGCCTATCGGCAACCATATCTGGAATGCCCATCGGCACCTATATTTGAAATGCCTATCGGCTTCTATATCTGAAATGCCTATCGGCACCTATTTTTAAAATGCCAATCGGCAACTATATCTGAAATGCCTATCGGCACCTATATCTGAAATGCCTATCGACACCTATATCTGAAATGCCTATCGACACCTATATCTGAAATGCCTATCGGCACCTATATCTGAAATGCCTACCGACACCTATATCTGAAATGCCTATCGACACCTATATCTGAAATGCCTATCGACACCTATATCTGAAATGCCTATCGACACCTATATCTGAAATGCCTATCGACACCTATATCTGAAATGCCTATCGACACCTATATCTGAAATGCCTATCGACACCTATATCTGAAATGCCTATCGACACCTATATCTGAAATGCCTATCGACACCTATTTTTGAAATGCCTATCGGAAACTACATCTGAAATGCCTATCAGCACCTATATTTGAAATGCCTATCGGCAACCATATCTGGAATGCCCATCGGCACCTATATTTGAAATGCCTATCGGCTTCTATATCTGAAATGCCTATCGGCACCTATTTTTAAAATGCCAATCGGCAACTATATCTGAAATGCCTATCGGCACCTATATCTGAAATGCCTATCGACACCTATATCTGAAATGCCTATCGACACCTATATCTGAAATGCCTATCGACACCTATATCTGAAATGCCTATCGACACCTATATCTGAAATGCCTATCGACACCTATATCTGAAATGCCTATCGACACCTATATCTGAAATGCCTATCGACACCTATATCTGAAATGCCTATCGACACCTATATCTGAAATGCCTATCGGCACCTATTTTTAAAATGCCAATCGGCAACTATATCTGAAATGCCTATCGGCACCTATATCTGAAATGCCTATCGACACCTATATCTGAAATGCCTATCGACACCTATATCTGAAATGCCTATCGACACCTATATTTGAAATGCCTATCGACACCTATATCTGAAATGCCTATCGACACCTATATCTGAAATGCCTATCGACACCTATTTTTGAAATGCCTATCGGAAACTACATCTGAAATGCCTATCAGCACCTATATTTGAAATGCCTATCGGCAACCATATCTGGAATGCCTATCGGCACCTATATTTGAAATGCCTATCGGCTTCTATATCTGAAATGCCTATCGGCACCTATTTTTAAAATGCCAATCGGCAACTATATCTGAAATGCCTATCGGCACCTATATCTGAAATGCCTATCGACACCTATATCTGAAATGCCTATCGACACCTATATCTGAAATGCCTATCGACACCTATATCTGAAATGCCTATCGACACCTATATCTGAAATTCCTATCGACACCAATATCTGAAATGCCTATTGACACCTATATCTGAAATGCCTATCGACACCTATATCTGAAATGCCTATCGACACCTATTTTTGAAATGCCTATCGGAAACTACATCTGAAATGCCTATCGGCACCTATATTTGAAATGCCTATCGGCAACCATATCTGGAATGCCTATCGGCACCTATATTTGAAATGCCTATCGGCTTCTATATCTGAAATGCCTATCGGCACCTATTTTTAAAATGCCAATCGGCAACTATATCTGAAATGCCAATCGGCGCCTATATCTGAAATGCCTATCGACACCTCTATCTGAAATGCCTATCGACACCTATATCTGAAATGCCTATCGACACCTATATCTGAAATGCCTATCGACACCTATATCTGAAATGCCTATCGACACCTATATCTGAAATGCCTATCGACACCTATTTTTGAAATGCCTATCGGAAACTGCATCTGAAATGCCTATCAGCACCTATATTTGAAATGCCTATCGGCAACCATATCTGGAATGCCTATCGGCACCTATATTTGAAATGCCTATCGGCTTCTATATCTGAAATGCCTATCGGCACCTATTTTTAAAATGCCAATCGGCAACTATATCTGAAATGCCTATCGGCACCTATATATGAAATGCCTATCGACACCTATATCTGAAATGCCTATCGACACCTATATCTGAAATGCCTATCGACACCTATTTTTGAGATGCCTATCGGAAACTACATCTGAAATGCCTATCAGCACCTATATTTCAAATGCCTATCGGCAACCATATCTGGAATGCCAATCGGCACCTATATTTGAAATGCCTATCGGCTTCTATATCTGAAATGCCTATCGACACCTATTTTTGAAATACCTATCGGAAACTACATCTGAAATGCCTATCAGCACCTATATTTGAAATGCCTATCGGCAACCATATTTGGAATGCCTATCGGCACCTATATTTGAAATTCTTATCGGCTTCTATATCGGAAATGCCTATCGGCACCTATTTTTAAAATGCCAATCGGCAACTATATCTGAAATGCCTATCGGCACCTATATCTGAAATGCCTATCGACACCTATATCTGAAATGCCTATCGACATCTATATCTGAAATGCCTATCGACACCTATATCTGAAATGCCTATCGACACCTATTTTTGAAATGCCTATCGGAAACTACATCTGAAATGCCTATCAGCACCTATATTTCAAATGCCTATCGGCAACCATATCTGGAATGCCTATCGGCACCTATATTTGAAATGCCTATCGGCTTCTATATCTGAAATGCCTATCGACACCTATATCTGAAATGCCTATCGACACCTATATCTGAAATGCCTATCGACACCTATTTTTGAAATGCCAATCGGCAACTATATCTGAAATGCCTATCGGCACCTATATCTGAAATGCCTATCGACACCTATATCTGAAATGCCTATCGACACCTATATCTGAAATGCCTATCGACACCTATATTTGAAATGCCTATCGACACCTATATCTGAAATGCCTGTCGACACCTATATCTGAAATCCCTATCGACACCTATTTTTGAAATGCCTATCGGAAACTACATCTGAAATGCCTATCAGCACCTATATTTGAAATGCCTATCGGCAACCATATCTGGAATGCCTATCGGCACCTATATTTGAAATGCCTATCGGCTTCTATATCTGAAATGCCTATCGGCACCTATTTTTAAAATGCCAATCGGCAACTATATCTGAAATGCCTATCGACACCTATATCTGAAATGCCTATCGACACCTATATCTGAAATGCCTATCGACACCTATATCTGAAATGCCTATCGACACCTATATCTGAAATGCCTATCGACACCTATATCTGAAATGCCTATCGACACCTATATCACAAATGCCTATCGACACCTATATCTGAAATGCCTATCGACACCTATATCTGAAATGCCTATCGACACCTATATCTGAAATGCCTATTGACACCTATATCTGAAATGCCTATCGACACCTATATCTGAAATGCCTATCGACACCTATTTTTGAAATGCCTATCGGAAACTACATCTGAAATGCCTATCAGCACCTATATTTGAAATGCCTATCGGCAACCATATCTGGAATGCCTATCGGCACCTATATTTGAAATGCCTATCGGCTTTTATATCTGAAATGCCTATCGGCACCTATTTTTAAAATGCCAATCGGCAACTATATCTGAAATGCCTATCGGCACCTATATCTGAAATGCCTATCGACACCTATATCTGAAATGCCTATCGACACCTATATCTGAAATGCCTATCGACACCTATATCTGAAATGCCTATCGGCACCTATATTTGAAATGCCTATCGGCTTCTATGTCTGAAATGCCTATCGGCACCTATTTTTAAAATGCCAATCGGCAGCTATATCTGAAATGCCTATCGGCACTTATATCTGAAATGCCTATCGACACCTATATCTGAAATGCCTATCGACACCTATATCTGAAATGCCTATCGACACCTATATCTGAAATGCCTATCGACACCTATATCTGAAATGCCTATCGACACCTATATCTGAAATGCCTATCGACACCTATATCTGAAATGCCTATTGACACCTATATCTGAAATGCCTATCGACACCTATATCAGAAATGCCTATCGACACCTATTTTTGAAATGCCTATCGGACCCTCATCTGAAATGCCTATCAGCACCTATATTTGAAATGCCTATCGGCAACCATATCTGGAATGCCTATCGGCACCTATATTTGAAATGCCTATCGGCTTCTATATCTGAAATGCCTATCGGCACCTATTTTTAAAATGCCAATCGGCAACTATATCTGAAATGCCTATCGGCACCTATATCTGAAATGCCTATCGACACCTATATCTGAAATGCCTATCGACACCTATATCTGAAATGCCTATCGACACCTATATCTGAAATGCCTATCGACACCTATTTTTGAAATGCCTATCGGAAACTACATCTGAAATGCCTATCAGCACCTATATTTCAAATGCCTATCGGCAACCATATCTGGAATGCCTATCGGCACCTATATTTGAAATGCCTATCGGCTTCTATATCTGAAATGCCTATCGGCACCTATTTTTAAAATGCCAATCGGCAACTATATCTGAAATGCCTATCGGCACTTATATCTGAAATGCCTATCGACACCTATATCTGAAATGCCTATCGACACCTATATCTGAAATGCCTATCGACACCTATATCTGAAATGCCTATCGACACCTATATCTGAAATGCCTATCGACACCTATATCTGAAATGCCTATCGACACCTATATCTGTAATGCCTATCGACACCTATATCTGAAATGCCTATCGACACCTATATCTGAAATGCCTATCGACACCTATTTTTGAAATGCCTATCGGAAACTACATCTGAAAGGCCTATCAGCATCTATATTTGAAATGCCTATCGGCAACCATATCTGGAATGACTATCGGCACCTATATTTGAAATGCCTATCGGCTTCTATATCTGAAACGCCTATCGGCACCTATTTTTAAAATGCCAATCGGCAACTATATCTGAAATGCCTATCGGCACCTATATCTGAAATGCCTATCGACACCTATATCTGAAATGCCTATCGACACCTATATCTGAAATGCCTATCGACACCTATATCTGAAATGCCTATCGACACCTATTTTTGAAGTGCCTATCGGAAAATACATCTGAAATGCCTATCAGCACCTATATTTGAAATGCCTATCGGCAACCATATCTGGAATGCCTATCGGCACCTATATTTGAAATGCCTATCGGCTTCTATATCTGAAATGCCTATCGGCACCTATTTTTAAAATGCCAATCGGCAACTATATCTGAAATGCCTATCGGCACCTAAGTCTGAAATGCCTATCGACACCTATATCTGAAATGCCTATCGACACCTATATCTGAAATGCCTATCGACACCTATATCTGAAATGCCTATCGACACCTTTATCTGAAATGCCTATCGACACCTATATCTGAAATGCCTATCGACACCTATATCTGAAATGCCTATCGACACCTATATCTGAAATGCCTATCGACACCTATTTTTGAAATGCCTATCGGAAACTACATCTGAAATGCCTATCAGCACCTATATTTGAAATGCCTATCGGCAACCATATCTGGAAGGCCTATCCGCACCTATATTTGAAATGCCTATCGGCTTCTATATCTGAAATGCCTATCGGCACCTATTTTTAAATGCCAATCGGCAACTATATCTGAAATGCCTATCGGCACCTATATCTGAAATGCCTATCGACACCTATATCTGAAATGCCTATCGACACTTATATCTGAAATGCCTATCGACACCTATATCTGAAATGCCTATCGACACCTATATCTGAAATGCCTATCGACACCTATATCTGAAATGCCTATCGACACCTATATCTGAAATGCCTATCGACACCTATATCTGAAATGCCTATCGACACCTATTTTTGAAATGCCTATCGGAAACTACATCGGAAATGCCTAACAGCACCTATATTTGAAATGCCTATCGGCAACCATATCTGGAATGCCTATCGGCACCTATATTTGAAATGCCTATCGGCTTCTATATCTGAAATGCCTATCGGCACCTATTTTTAAAATGCGAATCGGCAACTATATCTGAAATGCCTATCGGCACCTATATCTGAAATGCCTATCGACACCTATATCTGAAATGCCTATCGACACCTATATCTGAAATGCCTATCGACACCTATATCTGAAATGCCTATCGACACCTATATCTGAAATGCCTATCGACACCTATTTTTGAAATGCCTATCGGAAACTACATCTGAAATGCCTATCAGCACCTATATTTGAAATGCCTATCGGCAACCATATCTGGAATGCCTATCGGCACCTATATTTGAAATGCCTATCGGCTTCTATATCTGAAATGCCTATCGGCACCTATTTTTAAAATGCCAATCGGCAACTATATCTGAAATGCCTATCGGCACCTATATCTGAAATGCCTATCGACACCTATATCTGAAATGCCTATCGACACCTATATCTGAAATGCCTATCGACACCTATATCTGAAATGCCTATCGACACCCATATCTGAAATGCCTATCGACACCTATATCTGAAATGCCTATCGACACCTATATCTGAAATGCCTATTGACACCTATATCTGAAATGCCTATCGACACCTATATCTGAAATGCCTATCGACACCTATTTTTGAAATGCCTATCGGAAACTACATCTGAAATGCCTATCAGCACCTATATTTGAAATGCCTATCGGCAACCATATCTGGAATGCCTATCGGCACCTATATTTGAAATGCCTATCGGCTTCTATATCTGAAATGCCTATCGGCACCTATTTTTAAAATGCCAATCGGCAACTATATCTGAAATGCCAATCGGCACCTATATCTGAAATGCCTATCGACACCTATATCTGAAATGTCTATCGACACCTATATCTGAAATGCCTATCGACACCTATATCTGAAATGCCTATCGACACCTATATCTGAAATGCCTATCGACACCTATATCTGAAATGCCTATCGACACCTATTTTTGAAATGCCTATCGGAAACTGCATCTGAAATGCCTATCAGCACCTATATTTGAAATGCCTATCGGCAACCATATCTGGAATGCCTATCGGCACCTATATTTGAAATGCCTATCGGCTTCTATATCTGAAATGCCTATCGGCACCTATTTTTAAAATGCCAATCGGCAACTATATCTGAAATGCCTATCGGCACCTATATCTGAAATGCCTATCGACACCTATATCTGAAATGCCTATCGACACCTATATCTGAAATGCCTATCGACACCTATATCTGAAATGCCTATCGACAGATATATCTGAAATGCCTATCGACACCTATATCTGAAATGCCTATCGACACCTATATCTGAAATGCCTATTGACACCTATATCTGAAATGCCTATCGACACCTATATCTGAAATGCCTATCGACACCTATTTTTGAAATGCCTATCGGAAACTACATCTGAAATGCCTATCAGCACCTATATTTGAAATGCCTATCGGCAACCATATCTGGAATGCCTATCGGCACCTATATTTGAAATGCCTATCGGCTTCTATATCTGAAATGCCTATCGGCACCTATTTTTAAAATGCCAATCGGCAACTATATCTGAAATGCCTATCGGCACCTATATCTGAAATGCCTATCGACACCTATATCTGAAATGCCTATCGACACCTATATCTGAAATGCCTATCGACACCTATATCTGAAATGCCTATCGACACCTATTTTTGAAATGCCTATCGGAAACTACATCTGAAATGCCTATCAGCACCTATATTTCAAATGCCTATCGGCAACCATATCTGAAATGCCTATCGACACCTATATCTGAAATGCCTATCGACACCTATATCTGAAATGCCTATCGACACCTATATCTGAAATGCCTATCGACACCTATATCTGAAATGCCTATCGACACCTATATCTGAAATGCCTATCGACACCTATATCTGTAATGCCTATCGACACCTATATCTGAAATGCCTATCGACACCTATATCTGAAATGCCTATCGACACCTATTTTTGAAATGCCTATCGGAAACTACATCTGAAATGCCTATCAGCACCTATATTTGAAATGCCTATCGGCAACCATATCTGGAATGCCTATCGGCACCATATTTGAAATGCCTATCGGCTTCTATATCTGAAATGCCTATCGGCACCTATTTTTAAAATGCCAATCGGCAACTATATCTGAAATGCCTATCGGCACTTATATCTGAAATGCCTATCGACACTTATATCTGAAATGCCTATCGACACCTATATCTGAAATGCCTATCGACACCTATATCTGAAATGCCTATCGACACCTATATCTGTAATGCCTATCGACACCTATATCTGAAATGCCTATCGACACCTATATCTGAAATGCCTATCGACACCTATTTTTGAAATGCCTATCGGAAACTACATCTGAAATGCCTATCAGCACCTATATTTGAAATGCCTATCGGCAACCATATCTGGAATGCCTATCGGCACCTATATTTGAAATGCCTATCGGCTTCTATATCTGAAATGCCTATCGGCACCTATTTTTAAAAATGCCAATCGGCAACTATATCTGAAATGCCTATCGACACCTATTTTTAAAATGCCTATCGGAAACTACATCTGAAATGCCTATCAGCACCTATATTTGAAATGCCTATCGGCAACCATATCTGGAATGCCTATCGGCACCTATATTTGAAATGCCTATCGGCTTCTATATCTGAAATGCCTATCGGCACCTATTTTTAAAATGCCAATCGGCAACTATATCTGAAATGCCTATCGGCACCTATATCTGAAATGCCTATCGACACCTATATCTGAAATGCCTATCGACACCTATATCTGAAATGCCTATCGACACCTATATCTGAAATGCCCATCGACACCTATATCTGAAATGCCTATCGACACCTATATCTGAAATGCCTATCGACACCTATTTTTGAAATGCCTATCGGAAACTACATCTGAAATGCCTATCAGCACCTATATTAGAAATGCCTATCGGCAACCATATCTGGAATGCCTATCGGCACCTATATTTGAAATGCCTATCTACTTCTATATCTGAAATGCCTATCGGCACCTATTTTTAAAATGCCAATCGGCAACTATATCTGAAATGCCTATCGGCACCTATATCTGAAATGCCTATCGACACCTATATCTGAAATGCCTATCGACACCTATATCTGAAATGCCTATCGACACCTATATCTCAAATGCCTATCGACACCTATATCTGAAATGCCTATCGACACCTATATCTGAAATGCCTATCGACACCTATATCTGAAATGCCTATTGACACCTATATCTGAAATGCCTATCGACACCTATATCTGAAATGCCTATCGACACCTATTTTTTAAATGCCTATCGGAAACTACATCTGAAATGCCTATCAGCATCTATATTTGAAATGCCTATCGGCAACCATATCTGGAATGCCTATCGGCACCTATATTTGAAATGCCTATCGGCTTCTATATCTGAAATGCCTATCGGCACCTATTTTTAAAATGCCAATCGGCAACTATATCTGAAATGCCTATCGGCACCTATATCTGAAATGCCTATCGACACCTATATCTGAAATGCCTATCGACACCTATATCTGAAATGCCTATCGACACCTATATCTGAAATGCCTATCGACACCTATATCTGAAATGCCTATCGACACCTATTTTTGAAATGCCTATCGGAAACTACATCTGAAATGCCTATCAGCACCTATATTTGAAATGCCTATCGGCAACCATATCTGGAATGCCTATCGGCACCTATATTTGAAATGCCTATCGGCTTCTATATCTGAAATGCCTATCGGCACCTATTTTTAAAATGCCAATCGGCAACTATATCTGAAATGCCTATCGGCACCTATATATGAAATGCCTATCGACACCTATATCTGAAATGCCTATCGACCATTATATCTGAAATGCCTATCGACACCTATTTTTGAGATGCCTATCGGAAACTACATCTGAAATGCCTATCAGCACCTATATTTCAAATGCCTATCGGCAACCATATCTGGAATGCCAATCGGCACCTATATTTGAAATGCCTATCGGCTTCTATAACTGAAATGCCTATCGGCACCTATTTTTAAAATGCCAATCGGCAACTATATCTGAAATGCCTATCGGCACTTATATCTCAAATGCCTATCGACACCTATATCTGAAATGCCTATCGACACCTATATCTGAAATGCCTATCGACACCTATATCTGAAATACCTATCGACACCTATATCTGAAATGCCGATCGACACCTATATCTGAAATGCCTATCGACACCTATATCTGTAATGCCTATCGACACCTATATCTGAAATGCCTATCGACACCTATATCTGAAATGCCTATCGACACCTATTTTTGAAATGCCTATCGGAAACTACATCTGAAATGCCTATCAGCACCTATATTTGAAATGCCTATCGGCAACCATATCTGGAATGCCTATCGGCACCTATATTTGAAATGCCTATCGGCTTCTATATCTGAAATGCCTATCGGAACCTATTTTAAAAATGCCAATCGGCAACTATATCTGAAATGCCTATCGGCACCTATATCTGAAATGCCTATCGACACCTATATCTGAAATGCCTATCGACACCTATATCTGAAATGCCTATCGACACCTATATCTGAAATGCCTATCGACACCTATATCTGAAATGCCTATCGACACCTATATCTGAAATGCCTATCGACACCTATATCTGAAATGCCTATCGACACCTATATCTGAAATGCCTATCAACACCTATTTTTGAAGTGCCTATCGGAAACTACATCTGAAATGCCTATCAGCACCTATATTTGAAATGCCTATCGGCAACCATATCTTGGATGCCTATCGGCACCTATATTTGAAATGCCTATCGGCTTCTATATCTGAAATGCCTATCGGCACCTATTTTTAAAATGCCAATCGGCAACTATATCTGAAATGCCTATCGGCACCTATATCTGAAATGCCTATCGACACCTATATCTGAAATGCCTATCGACACCTATATCTGAAATGCCTATCGACACCTATATCTGAAATGCCTATCGACACCTATATCTGAAATGCCTATCGACACCTATATCTGAAATGCCTATCGACACCTATATCTGAAATGCCTATCGACACCTATATCTGAAATGCCTATCGACACCTATTTTTGAAATGCCTATCGGAAACTACATCTGAAATGCCTATCAGCACCTATATTTGAAATGCCTATCGGCAACCATATCTGGAATGCCTATCGGCACCTATATTTGAAATGCCAATCGGCAACTATATCTGAAATGCCTATCGGCACCTATATCTGAAATGCCTACCGACACCTATATCTGAAATGCCTATCGACACCTATATCTGAAATGCCCATCGACACCTATATCTGAAATGCCTATCGACACCTATATCTGAAATGCCTATCGACACCTATATCTGAAATGCCTATCGACACCTATATCTGAAATGCCTATCGACACCTATATCTGAAATGCCTATCGACACCTATATCTGAAATGCCTATCGACACATATTTTTGAAATGCCTATCGGAAACTACATCTGAAATGCCTATCAGCACCTATATTTGAAATGCCTATCGGCAACCATATCTGGAATGCCCATCGGCACCTATATTTGAAATGCCTATCGGCTTCTATATCTGAAATGCCTATCGGCACCTATTTTTAAAATGCCAATCGGCAACTATATCTGAAATGCCTATCGGCACCTATATCTGAAATGCCTATCGACACCTATATCTGAAATGCCTATCGACACCTATATCTGAAATGCCTATCGGCACCTATTTTTGAAATGCCTATCGGAAACTACATCTGAAATGCCTATCAGCACCTATATTTGAAATGCCTATCGGCAACCATATCTGGAATGCCCATCGGCACCTATATTTGAAATGCCTATCGGCTTCTATATCTGAAATGCCTATCGGCACCTATTTTTAAAATGCCAATCGGCAACTATATCTGAAATGCCTATCGGCACCTATATCTGAAATGCCTATCGACACCTATATCTGAAATGCCTATCGACACCTATATCTGAAATGCCTATCGGCACCTATATCTGAAATGCCTACCGACACCTATATCTGAAATGCCTATCGACACCTATATCTGAAATGCCTATCGACACCTATATCTGAAATGCCTATCGACACCTATATCTGAAATGCCTATCGACACCTATATCTGAAATGCCTATCGACACCTATATCTGAAATGCCTATCGACACCTATATCTGAAATGCCTATCGACACCTATATCTGAAATGCCTATCGACACCTATTTTTGAAATGCCTATCGGAAACTACATCTGAAATGCCTATCAGCACCTATATTTGAAATGCCTATCGGCAACCATATCTGGAATGCCCATCGGCACCTATATTTGAAATGCCTATCGGCTTCTATATCTGAAATGCCTATCGGCACCTATTTTTAAAATGCCAATCGGCAACTATATCTGAAATGCCTATCGGCACCTATATCTGAAATGCCTATCGACACCTATATCTGAAATGCCTATCGACACCTATATCTGAAATGCCTATCGACACCTATATCTGAAATGCCTATCGACACCTATATCTGAAATGCCTATCGACACCTATATCTGAAATGCCTATCGACACCTATATCTGAAATGCCTATCGACACCTATATCTGAAATGCCTATCGACACCTATATCTGAAATGCCTATCGGCACCTATTTTTAAAATGCCAATCGGCAACTATATCTGAAATGCCTATCGGCACCTATATCTGAAATGCCTATCGACACCTATATCTGAAATGCCTATCGACACCTATATCTGAAATGCCTATCGACACCTATATTTGAAATGCCTATCGACACCTATATCTGAAATGCCTATCGACACCTATATCTGAAATGCCTATCGACACCTATTTTTGAAATGCCTATCGGAAACTACATCTGAAATGCCTATCAGCACCTATATTTGAAATGCCTATCGGCAACCATATCTGGAATGCCTATCGGCACCTATATTTGAAATGCCTATCGGCTTCTATATCTGAAATGCCTATCGGCACCTATTTTTAAAATGCCAATCGGCAACTATATCTGAAATGCCTATCGGCACCTATATCTGAAATGCCTATCGACACCTATATCTGAAATGCCTATCGACACCTATATCTGAAATGCCTATCGACACCTATATCTGAAATGCCTATCGACACCTATATCTGAAATTCCTATCGACACCAATATCTGAAATGCCTATTGACACCTATATCTGAAATGCCTATCGACACCTATATCTGAAATGCCTATCGACACCTATTTTTGAAATGCCTATCGGAAACTACATCTGAAATGCCTATCGGCACCTATATTTGAAATGCCTATCGGCAACCATATCTGGAATGCCTATCGGCACCTATATTTGAAATGCCTATCGGCTTCTATATCTGAAATGCCTATCGGCACCTATTTTTAAAATGCCAATCGGCAACTATATCTGAAATGCCAATCGGCGCCTATATCTGAAATGCCTATCGACATCTCTATCTGAAATGCCTATCGACACCTATATCTGAAATGCCTATCGACACCTATATCTGAAATGCCTATCGACACCTATATCTGAAATGCCTATCGACACCTATATCTGAAATGCCTATCGACACCTATTTTTGAAATGCCTTTCGGAAACTGCATCTGAAATGCCTATCAGCACCTATATTTGAAATGCCTATCGGCAACCATATCTGGAATGCCTATCGGCACCTATATTTGAAATGCCTATCGGCTTCTATATCTGAAATGCCTATCGGCACCTATTTTTAAAATGCCAATCGGCAACTATATCTGAAATGCCTATCGGCACCTATATATGAAATGCCTATCGACACCTATATCTGAAATGCCTATCGACACCTATATCTGAAATGCCTATCGACACCTATTTTTGAGATGCCTATCGGAAACTACATCTGAAATGCCTATCAGCACCTATATTTCAAATGCCTATCGGCAACCATATCTGGAATGCCAATCGGCACCTATATTTGAAATGCCTATCGGCTTCTATAACTGAAATGCCTATCGGCACCTATTTTTAAAATGCCAATCGGCAACTATATCTGAAATGCCTATCGGCACTTATATCTGAAATGCCTATCGACACCTATATCTGAAATGCCTATCGACACCTATATCTGAAATGCCTATCGACACCTATATCTGAAATACCTATCGACACCTATATCTGAAATGCCGATCGACACCTATATCTGAAATGCCTATCGACACCTATATCTGTAATGCCTATCGACACCTATATCTGAAATGCCTATCGACACCTATATCTGAAATGCCTATCGACACCTATTTTTGAAATGCCTATCGGAAACTACATCTGAAATGCCTATCAGCACCTATATTTGAAATGCCTATCGGCAACCATATCTGGAATGCCTATCGGCACCTATATTTGAAATGCCTATCGGCTTCTATATCTGAAATGCCTATCGGAACCTATTTTAAAAATGCCAATCGGCAACTATATCTGAAATGCCTATCGGCACCTATATCTGAAATGCCTATCGACACCTATATCTGAAATGCCTATCGACACCTATATCTGAAATGCCTATCGACACCTATATCTGAAATGCCTATCGACACCTATATCTGAAATGCCTATCGACACCTATATCTGAAATGCCTATCGACACCTATATCTGAAATGCCTATCGACACCTATATCTGAAATGCCTATCAACACCTATTTTTGAAGTGCCTATCGGAAACTACATCTGAAATGCCTATCAGCACCTATATTTGAAATGCCTATCGGCAACCATATCTGGAATGCCTATCGGCACCTATATTTGAAATGCCTATCGGCTTCTATATCTGAAATGCCTATCGGCACCTATTTTTAAAATGCCAATCGGCAACTATATCTGAAATGCCTATCGGCACCTATATCTGAAATGCCTATCGACACCTATATCTGAAATGCCTATCGACACCTATATCTGAAATGCCTATCGACACCTATATCTGAAATGCCTATCGACACCTATATCTGAAATGCCTATCGACACCTATATCTGAAATGCCTATCGACACCTATATCTGAAATGCCTATCGACACCTATATCTGAAATGCCTATCGACACCTATTTTTGAAATGCCTATCGGAAACTACATCTGAAATGCCTATCAGCACCTATATTTGAAATGCCTATCGGCAACCATATCTGGAATGCCTATCGGCACCTATATTTGAAATGCCAATCGGCAACTATATCTGAAATGCCTATCGGCACCTATATCTGAAATGCCTACCGACACCTATATCTGAAATGCCTATCGACACCTATATCTGAAATGCCTATCGACACCTATATCTGAAATGCCTATCGACACCTATATCTGAAATGCCTATCGACACCTATATCTGAAATGCCTATCGACACCTATATCTGAAATGCCTATCGACACCTATATCTGAAATGCCTATCGACACCTATTTTTGAAATGCCTATCGGAAACTACATCTGAAATGCCTATCAGCACCTATATTTGAAATGCCTATCGGCAACCATATCTGGAATGCCCATCGGCACCTATATTTGAAATGCCTATCGGCTTCTATATCTGAAATGCCTATCGGCACCTATTTTTAAAATGCCAATCGGCAACTATATCTGAAATGCCTATCGGCACCTATATCTGAAATGCCTATCGACACCTATATCTGAAATGCCTATCGACACCTATATCTGAAATGCCTATCGACACCTATATCTGAAATGCCTATCGACACCTATATCTGAAATGCCTATCGACACCTATATCTGAAATGCCTATCGACACCTATATCTGAAATGCCTATCGACACCTATATCTGAAATGCCTATCGACACCTATATCTGAAATGCCTATCGGCACCTATTTTTAAAATGCCAATCGGCAACTATATCTGAAATGCCTATCGGCACCTATATCTGAAATGCCTATCGACACCTATATCTGAAATGCCTATCGACACCTATATCTGAAATGCCTATCGACACCTATATTTGAAATGCCTATCGACACCTATATCTGAAATGCCTATCGACACCTATATCTGAAATGCCTATCGACACCTATTTTTGAAATGCCTATCGGAAACTACATCTGAAATGCCTATCAGCACCTATATTTGAAATGCCTATCGGCAACCATATCTGGAATGCCTATCGGCACCTATATTTGAAATGCCTATCGGCTTCTATATCTGAAATGCCTATCGGCACCTATTTTTAAAATGCCAATCGGCAACTATATCTGAAATGCCTATCGGCACCTATATCTGAAATGCCTATCGACACCTATATCTGAAATGCCTATCGACACCTATATCTGAAATGCCTATCGACACCTATATCTGAAATGCCTATCGACACCTATATCTGAAATTCCTATCGACACCTATATCTGAAATGCCTATTGACACCTATATCTGAAATGCCTATCGACACCTATATCTGAAATGCCTATCGACACCTATTTTTGAAATGCCTATCGGAAACTACATCTGAAATGCCTATCGGCACCTATATTTGAAATGCCTATCGGCAACCATATCTGGAATGCCTATCGGCACCTATATTTGAAATGCCTATCGGCTTCTATATCTGAAATGCCTATCGGCACCTATTTTTAAAATGCCAATCGGCAACTATATCTGAAATGCCAATCGGCGCCTATATCTGAAATGCCTATCGACACCTCTATCTGAAATGCCTATCGACACCTATATCTGAAATGCCTATCGACACCTATATCTGAAATGCCTATCGACACCTATATCTGAAATGCCTATCGACACCTATATCTGAAATGCCTATCGACACCTATTTTTGAAATGCCTATCGGAAACTGCATCTGAAATGCCTATCAGCACCTATATTTGAAATGCCTATCGGCAACCATATCTGGAATGCCTATCGGCACCTATATTTGAAATGCCTATCGGCTTCTATATCTGAAATGCCTATCGGCACCTATTTTTAAAATGCTAATCGGCAACTATATCTGAAATGCCTATCGGCACCTATATCTGAAATGCCTATCGACACCTATATCTGAAATGCCTATCGACATCTATATCTGAAATGCCTATCGACACCTATATCTGAAATGCCTATCGACACCTATAACTGAAATGCCTATCGACACCTATATCTGAAATGCCTATCGACACCTATATCTGAAATGCCTATTGACACCTATATCTGAAATGCCTATCGACACCTATATCTGAAATGCCTATCGACACCTATTTTTGAAATACCTATCGGAAACTACATCTGAAATGCCTATCAGCACCTATATTTGAAATGCCTATCGGCAACCATATTTGGAATGCCTATCGGCACCTATATTTGAAATTCTTATCGGCTTCTATATCGGAAATGCCTATCGGCACCTATTTTTAAAATGCCAATCGGCAACTATATCTGAAATGCCTATCGGCACCTATATCTGAAATGCCTATCGACACCTATATCTGAAATGCCTATCGACATCTATATCTGAAATGCCTATCGACACCTATATCTGAAATGCCTATCGACACCTATTTTTGAAATGCCTATCGGAAACTACATCTGAAATGCCTATCAGCACCTATATTTCAAATGCCTATCGGCAACCATATCTGGAATGCCTATCGGCACCTATATTTGAAATGCCTATCGGCTTCTATATCTGAAATGCCTATCGACACCTATATCTGAAATGCCTATCGACACCTATATCTGAAATGCCTATCGACACCTATTTTTGAAATGCCAATCGGCAACTATATCTGAAATGCCTATCGGCACCTATATCTGAAATGCCTATCGACACCTATATCTGAAATGCCTATCGACACCTATATCTGAAATGCCTATCGACACCTATATTTGAAATGCCTATCGACACCTATATCTGAAATGCCTGTCGACACCTATATCTGAAATCCCTATCGACACCTATTTTTGAAATGCCTATCGGAAACTACATCTGAAATGCCTATCAGCACCTATATTTGAAATGCCTATCGGCAACCATATCTGGAATGCCTATCGGCACCTATATTTGAAATGCCTATCGGCTTCTATATCTGAAATGCCTATCGGCACCTATTTTTAAAATGCCAATCGGCAACTATATCTGAAATGCCTATCGACACCTATATCTGAAATGCCTATCGACACCTATATCTGAAATGCCTATCGACACCTATATCTGAAATGCCTATCGACACCTATATCTGAAATGCCTATCGACACCTATATCTGAAATGCCTATCGACACCTATATCTGAAATGCCTATCGACACCTATATCTGAAATGCCTATCGACACCTATATCTGAAATGCCTATCGACACCTATATCTGAAATGCCTATTGACACCTATATCTGAAATGCCTATCGACACCTATATCTGAAATGCCTATCGACACCTATTTTTGAAATGCCTATCGGAAACTACATCTGAAATGCCTATCAGCACCTATATCTGAAATGCCTATCGGCACCTATTTTTAAAATGCCAATCGGCAACTATATCTGAAATGCCAATCGGCACCTATTTCTGAAATGCCTATCGACACCTATATCTGAAATGCCTATCGACACCTATATCTGAAATGCCTATCGACACCTATATCTGAAATGCCTATCGACACCTATTTTTGAAATGCCTATCGGAAACTGCATCTGAAATGCCTATCAGCACCTATATTTGAAATGCCTATCGGCAACCATATCTGGAATGCCTATCGGCACCTATATTTGAAATGCCTATCGGCTTCTATATCTGAAATGCCTATCGGCACCTATTTTTAAAATGCCAATCGGCAACTATATCTGAAATGCCTATCGGCACCTATATCTGAAATGCCTATCGACACCTATATCTGAAATGCCTATCGACACCTATATCTGAAATGCCTATCGACACCTATATCTGAAATGCCTATCGACACCTATAACTGAAATGCCTATCGACACCTATATCTGAAATGCCTATCGACACCTATATCTGAAATGCCTATTGACACCTATATCTGAAATGCCTATCGACACCTATATCTGAAATGCCTATCGACGCCTATTTTTGAAATGCCTATCGGAAACTACATCTGAAATGCCTATCAGCACCTATATTTGAAATGCCTATCGGCAACCATATCTGGAATGCCTATCGGCACCTATATTTGAAATTCCTATCGGCTTCTATATCTGAAATGCCTATCGGCACCTATTTTTAAAATGCCAATCGGCAACTATATCTGAAATGCCTATCGGCACCTATATCTGAAATTCCTATCGACACCTATATCTGAAATGCCTATCGACACCTATATCTGAAATGCCTATCGACACCTATATCTGAAATGCCTATCGACACCTATTTTTGAAATGCCTATCGGAAACTACATCTGAAATGCCTATCAGCACCTATATTTCAAATGCCTATCGGCAACCATATCTGGAATGCCTATCGGCACCTATATTTGAAATGCCTATCGGCTTCTATATCTGAAATGCCTATCGGCACCTATTTTTAAAATGCCAATCGGCAACTATATCTGAAATGCCTATCGGCACTTATATCTGAAATGCCTATCGACACCTATATTTGAAATGCCTATCGACACCTATATCTGAAATGCCTATCGACACCTATATCTGAAATGCCTATCGACACGTATATCTGAAATGTCTATCGACACCTATATCTGAAATGCCTATCGACACCTATATCTGTAATGCCTATCGACACCTATATCTGAAATGCCTATCGACACCTATATCTGAAATGCCTATCGACACCTATTTTTGAAATGCCTATCGGAAACTACATCTGAAATGCCTATCAGCACCTATATTTGAAATGCCTATCGGCAACCATATCTGGAATGCCTATCGGCACCTATATTTGAAATGCCTATCGGCTTCTATATCTAAAATGCCTATCGGCACCTATTTTTAAAATGCCAATCAGCAACTATATCTGAAATGCCTATCGGCACCTATATCTGAAATGCCTATCGACACATATATCTGAAATGCCTATCGACACCTATATCAGAAATGCCTATCGACACCTATATCTGAAATGCCTATCGACACCTATTTTTGAAATGCCTATCGGAAACTACATCTGAAATGCCTATCAGCACCTATATTTCAAATGCCTATCGGCAACCATATCTGGAATGCCTATCGGCACCTATATTTGAAATGCCTATCGGCTTCTATATCTGAAATGCCTATCGGCACCTATTTTTAAAATGCCAATCGGCAACTATATCTGAAATGCCTATCGGCACTTATATCTGAAATGCCTATCGACACCTATATCTGAAATGCCTTTCGACACCTATATCTGAAATGCCTATCGACACCTATATCTGAAATGCCTATCGACACCTATATCTGAAATGCCTATCGACACCTATATCTGAAATGCCTATCGACACCTATATCTGTAATGCCTATCGACACCTATATCTGAAATGCCTATCGACACCTATATCTGAAATGCCTATCGACACCTATTTTTGAAATGCCTATCGGAAACTACATCTGAAATGCCTATCAGCACCTATATTTGAAATGCCTATCGGCAACCATATCTGGAATGCCTATCGGCACCTATATTTGAAATGCCTATCGGCTTCTATATCTGAAATGCCTATCGGCACCTATTTTAAAAATGCCAATCGGCAACTATATCTGAAATGCCTACCGGCACCTATATCTGAAATGCCTATCGACACCTATATCTGAAATGCCTATCGACACCTATATCTGAAATGCCTATCGACACCTATATCTGAAATGCCTATCGACACCTATATCTGAAATGCCTATCGACACCTATATCTGAAATGCCTATCGACACCTATATCTGAAATGCCTATCGACACCTATATCTGAAATGCCTATCGACACCTATATCTGAAATGCCTATCGACACCTATATCTGAAATGCCTATCGACACCTATATCTGAAATGCCTATCGACACCTATATCTGAAATGCCTATCGACACCTATATCTGAAATGCCTATCGACACCTATATCTGAAATGCCTATCGACACCTATATCTGAAATGCCTATCGACACCTATATCTGAAATGCCTATCGACACCTATATCTGAAATGCCTATCGACACCTATATCTGTAATGCCTATCGACACCTATATCTGAAATGCCTATCGACACCTATATCTGAAATGCCTATCGACACCTATTTTTGAAATGCCTATCGGAAACTACATCTGAAATGCCTATCAGCACCTATATTTGAAATGCCTATCGGCAACCATATCTGGAATGCCTATCGGCACCTATATTTGAAATGCCTATCGGCTTCTATATCTGAAATGCCTATCGGCACCTATTTTTAAAATGCCAATCGGCAACTATATCTGAAATGCCTATCGGCACCTATATCTGAAATGCCTATCGACACCTATATCTGAAATGCCTATCGACACCTATATCTGAAATGCCTATCGACACCTATATCTGAAATGCCTATCGACACCTATATCTGAAATGCCTATCGGCACCTATTTTTAAAATGCCTATCGACACCTATATCTGAAATGCCTATCGACACCTATATCTGAAATGCCTATCGACACCTATATCTGAAATGCCTATCGACACCTATATCAGAAATGCCTATCGACACCTATATCTGAAATGCCTATCGACACTTATATCTGAAATGCCTATCGACACCTATATCTGAAATGCCTATCGACACCTATTTTTGAAATGCCTATCGGAAACTACATCTGAAATGCCTATCAGCACCTATATTTGAAATGCCTATCGGCAACCATATCTGGAATGCCTATCGGCACCTATATTTGAAATGCCTATCGGCTTCTATATCTGAAATGCCTATCGGCACCTATTTTTAAAATGCCAATCGGCAACTATATCTGAAATGCCTATCGGCACCTATATCTGAAATGCTTATCGACACATATATCTGAAATGCCTATCGACACCTATATCTGAAATGCCTATCGACACCTATATCTGAAATGCCTATCGGCACCTATATCTGAAATGCCTATCGACACCTATATCTGAAATGCCTATCGACACCTATATCTGAAATGCCTATCGACACCTATATCTGAAATGCCTATCGACACCTATTTTTGAAATGCCTATCGGAAACTACATCTGAAATGCCTATCAGCACCTATATTTCAAATGCCTATCGGCAACCATATCTGGAATGCCTATCGGCACCTATATTTGAAATGCCTATCGGCTTCTATATCTGAAATGCCTATCGGCACCTATTTTTAAAATGCCAATCGGCAACTATATCTGAAATGCCTATCGGCACTTATATCTGAAATGCCTATCGACACCTATATCTGAAATGCCTATCGACACCTATATCTGAAATGCCTATCGACACCTATATCTGAAATGCCTATCGACACCTATATCTGAAATGCCTATCGACACCTATATCTGAAATGTCTATCGACACCTATATCTGTAATGCCTATCGACACCTATATCTGAAATGCCTATCGACACCTATATCTGAAATGCCTATCGACACCTATTTTTGAAATGCCTATCGGGAACTACATCTGAAATGCCTATCAGCATCTATATTTGAAATGCCTATCGGCAACCATATCTGGAATGCCTATCGGCACCTATATTTGAAATGCCTATCGGCTTCTATAACTGAAATGCCAATCGGCAACTATATCTAAAATGCCAATCGGCAACTATATCTGAAATGCCTATCGGCACCTATATCTGAAATGCCTATCGACACCTATATCTGAAATGCCTATCGACACCTATATCTGAAATGCCTATCGACACCTATTTTTGAAGTGCCTATCGGAAACTACATCTGAAATGCCTATCAGCACCTATATTTGAAATGCCTATCGGCAACCATATCTGGAATGCCTATCGGCACCTATATTTGAAATGCCTATCGGCTTCTATATCTGAAATGCCTATCGGCACCTATTTTTAAAATGCCAATCGGCAACTATATCTGAAATGCCTATCGGCACCTATATCTGAAATGCCTATCGACACCTATATCTGAAATGCCTATCGACACCTATATCTGAAATGCCTATCGACACCTATATCTGAAATGCCTATCGACACCTATATCTGAAATGCCTATCGACACCTATATCTGAAATGCCTATCGACACCTATATCTGAAACGCCTATCGACACCTATATCTGAAATGCCTATCGACACCTATTTTTGAAATGCCTATCGGAAACTACATCTGAAATGCCTATCAGCACCCATATTTGAAATGCCTATCGGCAACCATATCTGGAATGCCTATCGGCACCTATGTTTGAAATGCCTATCGGCTTCTATATCTGAAATGCCTATCGGCACCTATTTTTAAATACCAATCGGCAACTATATCTGAAATGCCTATCGGCACCTATATCTGAAATGCCTATCGACACCTATTTCTGAAATGCCTATCGACACCTATATCTGAAATGCCTATCGACACCTATATCTGAAATGCCTATCGACACCTATATCTGAAATGCCTATCGACTCCTATTTTTGAAATGCCTATCGGAAACTACATCTGAAATGCCTATCAGCACCTATATTTGAAATGCCTATCGGCAACCATATCTGGAATGCCTATCGGCACCTATATTTGAAATGCCTATCGGCTTCTATATCTGAAATGCCTATCGGCACCTATTTTTAAAATGCCAATCGGCAACTATATCTGAAATGCCTATCGGCACCTATATCTGAAATGCTTATCGACACCTATATCTGAAATGCCTATCGACACCTATATCTGAAATGCCTATCGACACCTATATCTGAAATGCCTATCGACACCTATATCTAAAATGCCTATCGACACCTCTATCTGAAATGCCTATCGACACCTATATCTGAAATGCCTATCGACACCTATATCTGAAATGCCTATAGACACCTATTTTTGAAATGCCTATCGGAAACTACATCTGAAATGCCTATCAGCACCTATATTTGAAATGCCTATCGGCAACCATATCTGGAATGCCTATCGGCACCTATATTTGAAATGCCTATCGGCTTCTATATCTGAAATGCCTATCGGCACCTATTTGTAAAATGCGAATCGGCAACTATATCTGAAATGCCTATCGGCACCTATATCTGAAATGCCTATCGACACCTATATCTGAAATGCCTATCGACACCTATATCTGAAATGCCTATCGACACCTATATCTGAAATGCCTATCGACACCTATATCTGAAATGCCTATCGAAACCTATTTTTGAAATGCCTATCGGAAACTACATCTGAAATGCCTATCAGCACCTATATTTGAAATGCCTATCGGCAACCATATCTGGAATGCCTATCGGCACCTATATTTGAAATGCCTATCGGCTTTTATATCTGAAATGCCTATCGGCACCTATTTTTAAAATGCCAATCGGCAACTATATCTGAAATGCCTATCGGCACCTATATCTGAAATGCCTAACGACACCTATATCTGAAATGCCTATCAACACCTATATCTGAAATGCCTATCGACACCTATATCTGAAATGCCTATCGACACCTATATCTGAAATGCCTATCGACACCTATATCTGAAATGCCTATCGACACCTATTTTTGAAATGCCTATCGGAAACTGCATCTGAAATGCCTATCAGCACCTATATTTGAAATGCCTATCGGCAACCATATCTGGAATGCCTATCGGCACCTATATTTGAAATGCCTATCGGCTTCTATATCTGAAATGCCTATCGGCACCTATTTTTAAAATGCCAATCGGCAAATATATCTGAAATGCCTATCGGCACCTATATCTGAAATGCCTATCGACACCTATATCTGAAATGCCTATCGACACCTATATCTGAAATGCCTATCGACACCTATATCTGAAATGCCTATCGACACCTATATCTGAAATGCCTATCGACACCTATATCTGAAATGCCTATCGACACCTATATCTGAAATGCCTATTGACACCTATATCTGAAATGTCTATCGACACCTATATCTGAAATGCCTATCGACACCTATTTTTGAAATGCCAATCGGTAACTATATCTGAAATGCCTATCGGCACCTATATCTGAAATGCCTATCGACACCTATATCTGAAATGCCTATCGACACCTATATCTGAAATGCCTATCGACACCTATATCTGAAATGCCTATCGACACCTATTTTTGAAATGCCAATCGGAAACTACATCTGAAATGCCTATCAGCACCTATATTTCAAATGCCTATCGGCAACCATATCTGGAATGCCTATCGGCACCTATATTTGAAATGCCTATCGGCTTCTATATCTGAAATGCCTATCGGCACCTATTTTTAAAATGCCAATCGGCAACTATATCTGAAATGCCTATCGGCACTTATATCTGAAATGCCTATCGACACCTATATCTGAAATGCCTATCGACACCTATATCTGAAATGCCTATCGACACCTATATCTGAAATGCCTATCGACACCTATATCTGAAATGCCTATCGACACCTATAACTGAAATGCCTATCGACACCTATATCTGAAATGCCTATCGACACCTATATCTGTAATGCCTATCGACACCTATATCTGAAATGCCTATCGACACCTATATCTGAAATGCCTATCGACACCTATTTTTGAAATGCCTATCGGAAACTACATCTGAAATGCCTATCAGGACCTATATTTGAAATGCCTATCGGCAACCATATCTGGAATGCCTATCAGCACCTATATTTGAAATGCCTATCGGCTTCTATATCTGAAATGCCTATCGGCACCTATTTTTAAAATGCCAATCGGCATCTATATCTGAAATGCCTATCGACACCTATTTTTGAAATGCCTATCGGAAACTACATCTGAAATGCCTATCAGCACCTATATTTGAAATGCCTATCGGCAACCATATCTGGAATGCCTATCGGCACCTATATTTTAAATGCCTATCGGCTTCTATATCTGAAATGCCTATCGGCACCTATTTTTAAAATGCCAATCGGCAACTATATCTGAAATGCCTATCGGCACCTATATCTGAAATGCCTATCGACACCTATATCTGAAATGCCTATCGACACCTATATCTGAAATGCCTATCGACACCTATATCTGAAATGCCTATCGTACACCTATATCTGAAATTCCTATCGACACCTATATCTGAAATGCCTATCGACACCTATTTTTGAAATGCCTATCGGAAACTACATCTGAAATGCCTATCAGCACCTATATTTGAAATGCCTATCGGCAACCATATCTGGAATGCCTATCGGCACCTATATTTGAAATGCCTATCGGCTTCTATATCTGAAATGCCTATCGGCACCTATTTTTAAAATGCCAATCGGCAATTATATCTGAAATGCCTATCGGTACCTATATCTGAAATGCCTATCGACACCTATATCTGAAATGCCTATCGACACCTATATCTGAAATGCCTATCGACACCTATATCTCAAATGCCTATCGACACCTATATCTGAAATGCCTATCGACACCTATATCTGAAATGCCTATCGACACCTATATCTGAAATGCCTATCGGCACCTATATCTGAAATGCCTATCGACACCTATATCTGAAATGCCTATCGACACCTATATCTGAAATGCCTATCGACACCTATATCACAAATGCCTATCGACACCTATATCTGAAATGCCTATCGACACCTATATCTGAAATGCCTATCGACACCTATATCTGAAATGCCTATTGACACCTATATCTGAAATGCCTATCGACACCTATATCTGAAATGCCTATCGACACCTATTTTTGAAATGCCTATCGGAAACTACATCTGAAATGCCTATCAGCACCTATATTTGAAATGCCTATCGGCAACCATATCTGGAATGCCTATCGGCACCTATATTTGAAATGCCTATCGGCTTTTATATCTGAAATGCCTATCGGCACCTATTTTTAAAATGCCAATCGGCAACTATATCTGAAATGCCTATCGGCACCTATATCTGAAATGCCTATCGACACCTATATCTGAAATGCCTATCGACACCTATATCTGAAATGCCTATCGACACCTATATCTGAAATGCCTATCGGCACCTATATTTGAAATGCCTATCGGCTTCTATATCTGAAATGCCTATCGGCACCTATTTTTAAAATGCCAATCGGCAGCTATATCTGAAATGCCTATCGGCACTTATATCTGAAATGCCTATCGACACCTATATCTGAAATGCCTATCGACACCTATATCTGAAATGCCTATCGACACCTATATCTGAAATGCCTATCGACACCTATATCTGAAATGCCTATCGACACCTATATCTGAAATGCCTATCGACACCTATATCTGAAATGCCTATTGACACCTATATCTGAAATGCCTATCGACACCTATATCTGAAATGCCTATCGACACCTATTTTTGAAATGCCTATCGGACCCTCATCTGAAATGCCTATCAGCACCTATATTTGAAATGCCTATCGGCAACCATATCTGGAATGCCTATCGGCACCTATATTTGAAATGCCTATCGGCTTCTATATCTGAAATGCCTATCGGCACCTATTTTTAAAATGCCAATCGGCCACTATATCTGAAATGCCTATCGGCACCTATATCTGAAATGCCTATCGACACCTATATCTGAAATGCCTATCGACACCTATATCTGAAATGCCTATCGACACCTATATCTGAAATGCCTATCGACACCTATTTTTGAAATGCCTATCGGAAACTACATCTGAAATGCCTATCAGCACCTATATTTCAAATGCCTATCGGCAACCATATCTGGAATGCCTATCGGCACCTATATTTGAAATGCCTTTCGGCTTCTATATCTGAAATGCCTATCGGCACCTATTTTTAAAATGCCAATCGGCAACTATATCTGAAATGACTATCGGCACTTATATCTGAAATGCCTATCGACACCTATATCTGAAATGCCTATCGACACCTATATCTGAAATGCCTATCGACACCTATATCTGAAATGCCTATCGACACCTATATCTGAAATGCCTATCGACACCTATATCTGAAATGCCTATCGACACCTATATCTGTAATGCCTATCGACACCTATATCTGAAATGCCTATCGACACCTATATCTGAAATGCCTATCGACACCTATTTTTGAAATGCCTATCGGAAACTACATCTGAAAGGCCTATCAGCATCTATATTTGAAATGCCTATCGGCAACCATATCTGGAATGACTATCGGCACCTATATTTGAAATGCCTATCGGCTTCTATATCTGAAATGCCTATCGGCACCTATTTTTAAAATGCCAATCGGCAACTATATCTGAAATGCCTATCGGCACCTATATCTGAAATGCCTATCGACACCTATATCTGAAATGCCTATCGACACCTATATCTGAAATGCCTATCGACACCTATATCTGAAATGCCTATCGACACCTATTTTTGAAGTGCCTATCGGAAAATACATCTGAAATGCCTATCAGCACCTATATTTAAAATGCCTATCGGCAACCATATCTGGAATGCCTATCGGCACCTATATTTGAAATGCCTATCGGCTTCTATATCTGAAATGCCTATCGGCACCTATTTTTAAAATGCCAATCGGCAACTATATCTGAAATGCCTATCGGCACCTAAGTCTGAAATGCCTATCGACACCTATATCTGAAATGCCTATCGACACCTATATCTGAAATGCCTATCGACACCTATATCTGAAATGCCTATCGACACCTTTATCTGAAATGCCTATCGACACCTATATCTGAAATGCCTATCGACACCTATATCTGAAATGCCTATCGACACCTATATCTGAAATGCCTATCGACACCTATTTTTGAAATGCCTATCGGAAACTACATCTGAAATGCCTATCAGCACCTATATTTGAAATGCCTATCGGCAACCATATCTGGAAGGCCTATCGGCACCTATATTTGAAATGCCTATCGGCTTCTATATCTGAAATGCCTATCGGCACCTATTTTTAAATGCCAATCGGCAACTATATCTGAAATGCCTATCGGCACCTATATCTGAAATGCCTATCGACACCTATATCTGAAATGCCTATCGACACTTATATCTGAAATGCCTATCGACACCTATATCTGAAATGCCTATCGACACCTATATCTGAAATGCCTATCGACACCTATATCTGAAATGCCTATCGACACCTATATCTGAAATGCCTATCGACACCTATATCTGAAATGCCTATCGACACCTATTTTTGAAATGCCTATCGGAAACTACATCTGAAATGCCTAACAGCACCTATATTTGAAATGCCTATCGGCAACCATATCTGGAATGCCTATCGGCACCTATATTTGAAATGCCTATCGGCTTCTATATCTGAAATGCCTATCGGCACCTATTTTTAAAATGCGAATCGGCAACTATATCTGAAATGCCTATCGGCACCTATATCTGAAATGCCTATCGACACCTATATCTGAAATGCCTATCGACACCTATATCTGAAATGCCTATCGACACCTATATCTGAAATGCCTATCGACACCTATATCTGAAATGCCTATCGACACCTATTTTTGAAATGCCTATCGGAAACTACATCTGAAATGCCTATCAGCACCTATATTTGAAATGCCTATCGGCAACCATATCTGGAATGCCTATCGGCACCTATATTTGAAATGCCTATCGGCTTCTATATCTGAAATGCCTATCGGCACCTATTTTTAAAATGCCAATCGGCAACTATATCTGAAATGCCTATCGGCACCTATATCTGAAATGCCTATCGACACCTATATCTGAAATGCCTATCGACACCTATATCTGAAATGCCTATCGACACCTATATCTGAAATGCCTATCGACACCTATTTTTGAAATGCCTATCGGAAACTACATCTGAAATGCCTATCAGCACCTATATTTCAAATGCCTATCGGCAACCATATCTGGAATGCCTATCGGCACCTATATTTGAAATGCCTATCGGCTTCTATATCTGAAATGCCTATCGGCACCTATTTTTAAATGCCAATCGGCAACTATATCTGAAATGCCTATCGGCACTTATATCTGAAATGCCTATCGACACCTATATCTGAAATGCCTATCGACACCTATATCTGAAATGCCTATCGACACCTATATCTGAAATGCCTATCGACACCTATATCTGAAATGCCTATCGACACCTATATCTGAAATGCCTATCGACACCTATATCTGTAATGCCTATCGACACCTATATCTGAAATTCCTATCGACACCTATATCTGAAATGCCTATCGACACCTATTTTTGAAATGCCTATCGGAAACTACATCTGAAATGCCTATCAGCACCTATATTTGAAATGCCTATCGGCAACCATATCTGGAATGCCTATCGGCACCTATATTTGAAATGCCTATCGGCTTCTATATCTGAAATGCCTATCGGCACCTATTTTTAAAATGCCAATCGGCAACTATATCTGAAATGCCTATCGGCACCTATATCTGAAATGCCTATCGACACCTATATCTGAAATGCCTATCGACACCTATATCTGAAATGCCTATCGACACCTATATCTCAAATGCCTATCGACACCTATATCTGAAATGCCTATCGACACCTATATCTGAAATGCCTATCGACACCTATATCTGAAATGCCTATCGGCACCTATATCTGAAATGCCTATCGACACCTATATCTGAAATGCCTATCGACACCTATATCTGAAATGCCTATCGACACCTATATCACAAATGCCTATCGACACCTATATCTGAAATGCCTATCGACACCTATATCTGAAATGCCTATCGACACCTATATCTGAAATGCCTATTGACACCTATATCTGAAATGCCTATCGACACCTATATCTGAAATGCCTATCGACACCTATTTTTGAAATGCCTATCGGAAACTACATCTGAAATGCCTATCAGCACCTATATTTGAAATGCCTATCGGCAACCATATCTGGAATGCCTATCGGCACCTATATTTGAAATGCCTATCGGCTTTTATATCTGAAATGCCTATCGGCACCTATTTTTAAAATGCCAATCGGCAACTATATCTGAAATGCCTATCGGCACCTATATCTGAAATGCCTATCGACACCTATATCTGAAATGCCTATCGACACCTATATCTGAAATGCCTATCGACACCTATATCTGAAATGCCTATCGGCACCTATATTTGAAATGCCTATCGGCTTCTATATCTGAAATGCCTATCGGCACCTATTTTTAAAATGCCAATCGGCAGCTATATCTGAAATGCCTATCGGCACTTATATCTGAAATGCCTATCGACACCTATATCTGAAATGCCTATCGACACCTATATCTGAAATGCCTATCGACACCTATATCTGAAATGCCTATCGACACCTATATCTGAAATGCCTATCGACACCTATATCTGAAATGCCTATCGACACCTATATCTGAAATGCCTATTGACACCTATATCTGAAATGCCTATCGACACCTATATCTGAAATGCCTATCGACACCTATTTTTGAAATGCCTATCGGACCCTCATCTGAAATGCCTATCAGCACCTATATTTGAAATGCCTATCGGCAACCATATCTGGAATGCCTATCGGCACCTATATTTGAAATGCCTATCGGCTTCTATATCTGAAATGCCTATCGGCACCTATTTTTAAAATGCCAATCGGCCACTATATCTGAAATGCCTATCGGCACCTATATCTGAAATGCCTATCGACACCTATATCTGAAATGCCTATCGACACCTATATCTGAAATGCCTATCGACACCTATATCTGAAATGCCTATCGACACCTATTTTTGAAATGCCTATCGGAAACTACATCTGAAATGCCTATCAGCACCTATATTTCAAATGCCTATCGGCAACCATATCTAGAATGCCTATCGGCACCTATATTTGAAATGCCTATCGGCTTCTATATCTGAAATGCCTATCGGCACCTATTTTTAAAATGCCAATCGGCAACTATATCTGAAATGACTATCGGCACTTATATCTGAAATGCCTATCGACACCTATATCTGAAATGCCTATCGACACCTATATCTGAAATGCCTATCGACACCTATATCTGAAATGCCTATCGACACCTATATCTGAAATGCCTATCGACACCTATATCTGAAATGCCTATCGACACCTATATCTGTAATGCCTATCGACACCTATATCTGAAATGCCTATCGACACCTATATCTGAAATGCCTATCGACACCTATTTTTGAAATGCCTATCGGAAACTACATCTGAAAGGCCTATCAGCATCTATATTTGAAATGCCTATCGGCAACCATATCTGGAATGACTATCGGCACCTATATTTGAAATGCCTATCGGCTTCTATATCTGAAATGCCTATCGGCACCTATTTTTAAAATGCCAATCGGCAACTATATCTGAAATGCCTATCGGCACCTATATCTGAAATGCCTATCGACACCTATATCTGAAATGCCTATCGACACCTATATCTGAAATGCCTATCGACACCTATATCTGAAATGCCTATCGACACCTATTTTTGAAGTGCCTATCGGAAAATACATCTGAAATGCCTATCAGCACCTATATTTAAAATGCCTATCGGCAACCATATCTGGAATGCCTATCGGCACCTATATTTGAAATGCCTATCGGCTTCTATATCTGAAATGCCTATCGGCACCTATTTTTAAAATGCCAATCGGCAACTATATCTGAAATGCCTATCGGCACCTAAGTCTGAAATGCCTATCGACACCTATATCTGAAATGCCTATCGACACCTATATCTGAAATGCCTATCGACACCTATATCTGAAATGCCTATCGACACCTTTATCTGAAATGCCTATCGACACCTATATCTGAAATGCCTATCGACACCTATATCTGAAATGCCTATCGACACCTATATCTGAAATGCCTATCGACACCTATTTTTGAAATGCCTATCGGAAACTACATCTGAAATGCCTATCAGCACCTATATTTGAAATGCCTATCGGCAACCATATCTGGAAGGCCTATCGGCACCTATATTTGAAATGCCTATCGGCTTCTATATCTGAAATGCCTATCGGCACCTATTTTTAAATGCCAATCGGCAACTATATCTGAAATGCCTATCGGCACCTATATCTGAAATGCCTATCGACACCTATATCTGAAATGCCTATCGACACTTATATCTGAAATGCCTATCGACACCTATATCTGAAATGCCTATCGACACCTATATCTGAAATGCCTATCGACACCTATATCTGAAATGCCTATCGACACCTATATCTGAAATGCCTATCGACACCTATATCTGAAATGCCTATCGACACCTATTTTTGAAATGCCTATCGGAAACTACATCTGAAATGCCTAACAGCACCTATATTTGAAATGCCTATCGGCAACCATATCTGGAATGCCTATCGGCACCTATATTTGAAATGCCTATCGGCTTCTATATCTGAAATGCCTATCGGCACCTATTTTTAAAATGCGAATCGGCAACTATATCTGAAATGCCTATCGGCACCTATATCTGAAATGCCTATCGACACCTATATCTGAAATGCCTATCGACACCTATATCTGAAATGCCTATCGACACCTATATCTGAAATGCCTATCAACACCTATATCTGAAATGCCTATCGACACCTATTTTTGAAATGCCTATCGGAAACTACATCTGAAATGCCTATCAGCACCTATATTTGAAATGCCTATCGGCAACCATATCTGGAATGCCTATCGGCACCTATATTTGAAATGCCTATCGGCTTCTATATCTGAAATGCCTATCGGCACCTATTTTTAAAATGCCAATCGGCAACTATATCTGAAATGCCTATCGGCACCTATATCTGAAATGCCTATCGACACCTATATCTGAAATGCCTATCGACACCTATATCTGAAATGCCTATCGACACCTATATCTGAAATGCCTATCGACACCTATTTTTGAAATGCCTATCGGAAACTACATCTGAAATGCCTATCAGCACCTATATTTCAAATGCCTATCGGCAACCATATCTGGAATGCCTATCGGCACCTATATTTGAAATGCCTATCGGCTTCTATATCTGAAATGCCTATCGGCACCTATTTTTAAATGCCAATCGGCAACTATATCTGAAATGCCTATCGGCACTTATATCTGAAATGCCTATCGACACCTATATCTGAAATGCCTATCGACACCTATATCTGAAATGCCTATCGACACCTATATCTGAAATGCCTATCGACACCTATATCTGAAATGCCTATCGACACCTATATCTGAAATGCCTATCGACACCTATATCTGTAATGCCTATCGACACCTATATCTGAAATGCCTATCGACACCTATATCTGAAATGCCTATCGACACCTACTTTTGAAATGCCTATCGGAAACTACATCTGAAATGCCTATCAGCACCTATATTTGAAATGCCTATCGGCAACCATATCTGGAATGCCTATCGGCACCTATATTTGAAATGCCTATCGGCTTCTATATCTGAAATGCCTATCGGCACCTATTTTTAAAATGCCAATCGGCAACTATATCTGAAATGCCTATCGGCACCTATATCTGAAATGCCTATCGACACCTATATCTGAAATGCCTATCGACACCTATATCTGAAATGCCTATCGACACCTATATCTGAAATGCCTATCGACACCTATTTTTGAAATGCCTATCGGAAACTACATCTGAAATGCCTATCAGCACCTATATTTCAAATGCCTATCGGCAACCTTATCTGGAATGCCTATCGGCACCTATATTTGAAATGCCTATCGGCTTCTATATCTGAAATGCCTATCGGCACCTATTTTTAAAATGCCAATCGGCAACTATATCTGAAATGCCTATCGGCACCTATATTTCAAATGCCTATCTGCAACCTTATCTGTAATGCCTATCGGCACCTATATTTGAAATGCCTATCGGCTTCTATATCTGAAATGCCTATCGGCACCTATTTTTAAATGCCAATCGGCAACTATATCTGAAATGCCTATCGGCACCTATATCTGAAATGCCTATCGACACCTATATCTGAAATGCCTATCGACACCTATATCTGAAATGCCTATCGACACCTATATCTGAAATGCCTATCGACATCTATATCAGAAATGCCTATCGACACCTATATCTGAAATGCCTATCGACACCTATATCTGAAACGCCTATCGACACCTATATCTGAAATGCCTATCGACACCTATTTTTGAAATGCCTATCGGAAACTACATCTGAAATGCCTATCAGCACCTATATTTGAAATGCCTATCGGCAACCATATCTGGAATGCCTATCGGCACCTATATTTGAAATGCCTATCGGCTTCTATATCTGAAATGCCTGTCGGCACCTATTTTTAAATGCCAATCGGCGACTATATCTGAAATGCCTATCGGCACCTATATCTGAAATGCCTATCGACACCTATATCTGAAATGCCTATCGACACCTATATCTGAAATGCCTATCGACACCTATATCTGAAATGCCTATCGACACCTATATCTGAAATGCCTATCGACACCTATTTTTGAAATGCCTATCGGAAACTACATCTGAAATGCCTATCAGCACCTATATTTGAAATGCCTATCGGCAACCATATCTGGAATGCCTATCGGCACCTATATTTGAAATGCCTATCGGCTTCTATATCTGAAATGCCTATCGGCACCTATTTTTAAAATGCCAATCGGCAACTATATCTGAAATGCCTATCGGCACCTATATCTGAAATGCCTATCGACACCTATATCTGAAATGCCTATCGACACCTATATCTGAAATGCCTATCGACACCTATATCTGAAATGCCTATCGACACCTATATATGAAATGCCTATCGACACCTATATCTGAAATGCCTATCGACACCTATATCTGAAATGCCTATTGACACCTATATCTGAAATGCCTATCGACACCTATATCTGAAATGCCTATCGACACCTATTTTTGAAATGCCTATCGGAAACTACATCTGAAATGCCTATCAGCACCTATATTTGAAATGCCTATCGGCAACCATATCTGGAATGCCTATCGGCACCTATATTTGAAATGCCTATCGGCTTCTATATCTGAAATGCCTATCGGCACCTATTTTTAAAATGCCAATCGGCAACTATATCTGAAATGCCTATCGGCACCTATATCTGAAATGCCTATCGACACCTATATCTGAAATGCCTATCGACACCTATATCTGAAATGCCTATCGACACCTATATCTGAAATGCCTATCGACACCTATTTTTGAAATGCCTATCGGAAACTACATCTGAAATGCCTATCAGCACCTATATTTCAAATGCCTATCGGCAACCTTATCTGGAATGCCTATCGGCACCTATATTTGAAATGCCTATCGGCTTCTATATCTGAAATGCCTATCGGCACCTATTTTTAAAATGCCAATCGGCAACTATATCTGAAATGCCTATCGGCACATATATCTGAAATGCCTATCGACACCTATATCTGAAATGCCTATCGACACCTATATCTGAAATGCCTATCGACACCTATATCTGAAATGCCTATCGACACCTATATCTGAAATGCCTATCGACACCTATATCTGAAATGCCTATCGACACCTATATCTGTAATGCCTATCGACACCTATATCTGAAATGCCTATCGACACCTATATCTGAAATGCCTATCGACACCTATTTTTGAAATGCCTATCGGAAACTACATCTGAAATGCCTATCAGCATCTATATTTGAAATGCCTATCGGCAACCATATCTGGAATGCCTATCGGCACCTATATTTGAAATGCCTATCGGCTTCTATATCTGAAATGCTTATCGGCACCTATTTTTAAAATGCCAATCGGCAACTATATCTGAAATGCCTATCGGCACCTATATCTGAAATGCCTATCGACACCTATATCTGAAATGCCTATCGACACCTATATCTGAAATGCCTATCGACACCTATATCTGAAATGCCTATCGACACCTATATCTGAAATGCCTATCGACACCTATTTTTGAAATGCCTATCGGAAACTACATCTGAAATGCCTATCAGCACCTATATTTGAAATGCCTATCGGCAACCATATCTGGAATGCCTATCGGCACCTATATTTGAAATGCCTATCGGCTTCTATATCTGAAATGCCTATCGGCACCTATTTTTAAATACCAATCGGCAACTATATCTGAAATGCCTATCGGCACCTATATCTGAAATGCCTATCGACACCTATATCTGAAATGCCTATCGACACCTATATCTGAAATGCCTATCGACACCTATATCTGAAATGCCTATCGACACCTATATCTGAAATGCCTATCGACACCTATATCTGAAATGCCTATCGACACCTATATCTGAAATGCCTATCGACACCTATATCTGAAATGCCTATCGACACCTATTTTTGAAATGCCTATCGGAAACTACATCTGAAATGCCTATCAGCACCTATATTTGAAATGCCTATCGGCAACCATATCTGGAATGCCTATCGGCACCTATATTTGAAATGCCTATCGGCTTCTATATCTGAAATGCCTATCGGCACCTATTTTTAAATACCAATCGGCAACTATATCTGAAATGCCTATCGGCACCTATATCTGAAATGCCTATCGACACCTATATCTGAAATGCCTATCGAAACCTATATCTGAAATGCCTATCGACACCTATATCTGAAATGCCTATCGACACCTATATCTGAAATGCCTATCGACACCTATATCAGAAATGCCTATCGACACCTCAATCTGAAATGCCTATCGACACTTATATCTGAAATGCCTATCGACACCTATATCTGAAATGCCTATCGACACCTATTTTTGAAATGCCTATCGGAAACTACATCTGAAATGCCTATCAGCACCTATATTTGAAATGCCTATCGGCAACCATATCTGGAATGCCTATCGGCACCTATATTTGAAATGCCTATCGGCTTCTATATCTGAAATGCCTATCGGCACCTATTTTTAAAATGCCAATCGGCAACTATATCTGAAATGCCTATCGGCACCTATATCTGAAATGCTTATCGACACATATATCTGAAATGCCTATCGACACCTATATCTGAAATGCCTATCGACACCTATATCTGAAATGCCTATCGGCACCTATATCTGAAATGCCTATCGACACCTATATCTGAAATGCCTATCGACACCTATATCTGAAATGCCTATCGACACCTATATCTGAAATGCCTATCGACACCTATTTTTGAAATGCCTATCGGAAACTACATCTGAAATGCCTATCAGCACCTATATTTCAAATGCCTATCGGCAACCATATCTGGAATGCCTATCGGCACCTATATTTGAAATGCCTATCGGCTTCTATATCTGAAATGCCTATCGGCACCTATTTTTAAAATGCCAATCGGCAACTATATCTGAAATGCCTATCGGCACTTATATCTGAAATGCCTATCGACACCTATATCTGAAATGCCTATCGACACCTATATCTGAAATGCCTATCGACACCTATATCTGAAATGCCTATCGACACCTTTATCTGAAATGCCTATCGACACCTATATCTGAAATGTCTATCGACACCTATATCTGTAATGCCTATCGACACCTATATCTGAAATGCCTATCGACACCTATATCTGAAATGCCTATCGACACCTATTTTTGAAATGCCTATCGGAAACTACATCTGAAATGCCTATCAGCATCTATATTTGAAATGCCTATCGGCAACCATATCTGGAATGCCTATCGGCACCTATATTTGAAATGCCTATCGGCTTCTATATCTGAAATGCCAATCGGCAACTATATCTAAAATGCCAATCGGCAACTATATCTGAAATGCCTATCGGCACCTATATCTGAAATGCCTATCGACACCTATATCTGAAATGCCTATCGACACCTATATCTGAAATGCCTATCGACACCTATTTTTGAAGTGCCTATCGGAAACTACATCTGAAATGCCTATCAGCACCTATATTTGAAATGCCTATCGGCAACCATATCTGGAATGCCTATCGGCACCTATATTTGAAATGCCTATCGGCTTCTATATCTGAAATGCCTATCGGCACCTATTTTTAAAATGCCAATCGGCAACTATATCTGAAATGCCTATCGGCACCTATATCTGAAATGCCTATCGACACCTATATCTGAAATGCCTATCGACACCTATATCTGAAATGCCTATCGACACCTATATCTGAAATGCCTATCGACACCTATATCTGAAATGCCTATCGACACCTATATCTGAAATGCCTATCGACACCTATATCTGAAACGCCTATCGACACCTATATCTGAAATGCCTATCGACACCTATTTTTGAAATGCCTATCGGAAACTACATCTGAAATGCCTATCAGCACCCATATTTGAAATGCCTAACGGCAACCATATCTGGAATGCCTATCGGCACCTATGTTTGAAATGCCTATCGGCTTCTATATCTGAAATGCCTATCGGCACCTATTTTTAAATACCAATCGGCAACTATATCTGAAATGCCTATCGGCACCTATATCTGAAATGCCTATCGACACCTATATCTGAAATGCCTATCGACACCTATATCTGAAATGCCTATCGACACCTATATCTGAAATGCCTATCGACACCTATATCTGAAATGCCTATCGACACCTATTTTTGAAATGCCTATCGGAAACTACATCTGAAATGCCTATCAGCACCTATATTTGAAATGCCTATCGGCAACCATATCTGGAATGCCTATCGGCACCTATATTTGAAATGCCTATCGGCTTCTATATCTGAAATGCCTATCGGCACCTATTTTTAAAATGCCAATCGGCAACTATATCTGAAATGCCTATCGGCACCTATATCTGAAATGCTTATCGACACCTATATCTGAAATGCCTATCGACACCTATATCTGAAATGCCTATCGACACCTATATCTGAAATGCCTATCGACACCTATATCTAAAATGCCTATCGACACCTATATCTGAAATGCCTATCGGCTTCTATATCTGAAATGCCTATCGGCACCTATTTGTAAAATGCGAATCGGCAACTATATCTGAAATGCCTATCGGCACCTATATCTGAAATGCCTATCGACACCTATATCTGAAATGCCTATCGACACCTATATCTGAAATGCCTATCGACACCTATATCTGAAATGCCTATCGACACCTATATCTGAAATGCCTATCGAAACCTATTTTTGAAATGCCTATCGGAAACTACATCTGAAATGCCTATCAGCACCTATATTTGAAATGCCTATCGGCAACCATATCTGGAATGCCTATCGGCACCTATATTTGAAATGCCTATCGGCTTCTATATCTGAAATGCCTATCGGCACCTATTTTTAAAATGCCAATCGGCAACTATATCTGAAATGCCTATCGGCACCTATATCTGAAATGCCTAACGACACCTATATCTGAAATGCCTATCGACACCTATATCTGAAATGCCTATCGACACCTATATCTGAAATGCCTATCGACACCTATATCTGAAATGCCTATCGACACCTATATCTGAAATGCCTATCGACACCTATTTTTGAAATGCCTATCGGAAACTGCATCTGAAATGCCTATCAGCACCTATATTTGAAATGCCTATCGGCAACCATATCTGGAATGCCTATCGGCACCTATATTTGAAATGCCTATCGGCTTCTATATCTGAAATGCCTATCGGCACCTATTTTTAAAATGCCAATCGGCAAATATATCTGAAATGCCTATCGGCACCTATATCTGAAATGCCTATCGACACCTATATCTGAAATGCCTATCGACACCTATATCTGAAATGCCTATCGACACCTATATCTGAAATGCCTATCGACACCTATATCTGAAATGCCTATCGACACCTATATCTGAAATGCCTATCGACACCTATATCTGAAATGCCTATTGACACCTATATCTGAAATGCCTATCGACACCTATATCTGAAATGCCTATCGACACCTATTTTTGAAATGCCAATCGGTAACTATATCTGAAATGCCTATCGGCACCTATATCTGAAATGCCTATCGACACCTATATCTGAAATGCCTATCGACACCTATATCTGAAATGCCTATCGACACCTATATCTGAAATGCCTATCGACACCTATTTTTGAAATGCCAATCGGAAACTACATCTGAAATGCCTATCAGCACCTATATTTCAAATGCCTATCGGCAACCATATCTGGAATGCCTATCGGCACCTATATTTGAAATGCCTATCGGCTTCTATATCTGAAATGCCTATCGGCACCTATTTTTAAAATGCCAATCGGCAACTATATCTGAAATGCCTATCGGCACTTATATCTGAAATGCCTATCGACACCTATATCTGAAATGCCTATCGACACCTATATCTGAAATGCCTATCGACACCTATATCTGAAATGCCTATCGACACCTATATCTGAAATGCCTATCGACACCTATATCTGAAATGCCTATCGACACCTATATCTGAAATGCCTATCGACACCTATATCTGTAATGCCTATCGACACCTATATCTGAAATGCCTATCGACACCTATATCTGAAATGCCTATCGACACCTATTTTTGAAATGCCTATCGGAAACTACATCTGAAATGCCTATCAGGACCTATATTTGAAATGCCTATCGGCAACCATATCTGGAATGCCTATCAGCACCTATATTTGAAATGCCTATCGGCTTCTATATCTGAAATGCCTATCGGCACCTATTTTTAAAATGCCAATCGGCATCTATATCTGAAATGCCTATCGACACCTATTTTTGAAATGCCTATCGGAAACTACATCTGAAATGCCTATCAGCACCTATATTTGAAATGCCTATCGGCAACCATATCTGGAATGCCTATCGGCACCTATATTTTAAATGCCTATCGGCTTCTATATCTGAAATGCCTATCGGCACCTATTTTTAAAATGCCAATCGGCAACTATATCTGAAATGCCTATCGGCACTTATATCTGAAATGCCTATCGACACCTATATCTGAAATGCCTATCGACACCTATATCTGAAATGCCTATCGACACCTATATCTGAAATGCCTATCGACACCTATATCTGAAATGCCTATCGACACCTATATCTGAAATGCCTATCGACACCTATATCTGAAATGCCTATCGACACCTATATCTGAAATGCCTATCGACACCTATATCTGAAACGCCTATCGACACCTATATCTGAAATGCCTATCGACACCTATTTTTGAAATGCCTATCGGAAACTACATCTGAAATGCCTATCAGCACCCATATTTGAAATGCCTATCGGCAACCATATCTGGAATGCCTATCGGCACCTATGTTTGAAATGCCTATCGGCTTCTATATCTGAAATGCCTATCGGCACCTATTTTTAAATACCAATCGGCAACTATATCTGAAATGCCTATCGGCACCTATATCTGAAATGCCTATCGACACCTATATCTGAAATGCCTATCGACACCTATATCTGAAATGCCTATCGACACCTATATCTGAAATGCCTATCGACACCTATATCTGAAATGCCTATCGACACCTATTTTTGAAATGCCTATCGGAAACTACATCTGAAATGCCTATCAGCACCTATATTTGAAATGCCTATCGGCAACCATATCTGGAATGCCTATCGGCACCTATATTTGAAATGCCTATCGGCTTCTATATCTGAAATGCCTATCGGCACCTATTTTTAAAATGCCAATCGGCAACTATATCTGAAATGCCTATCGGCACCTATATCTGAAATGCTTATCGACACCTATATCTGAGATGCCTATCGACACCTATATCTGAAATGCCTATCGACACCTATATCTGAAATGCCTATCGACACCTATATCTAAAATGCCTATCGACACCTATATCTGAAATGCCTATCGACACCTATATCTGAAATGCCTATCGACACCTATATCTGAAATGCCTATAGACACCTATTTTTGAAATGCCTATCGGAAACTACATCTGAAATGCTATCAGCACCTATATTTGAAATGCCTATCGGCAACCATATCTGGAATGCCTATCGGCACCTATATTTGAAATGCCTATCGGCTTCTATATCTGAAATGCCTATCGGCACCTATTTGTAAAATGCGAATCGGCAACTATATCTGAAATGCCTATCGGCACCTATATCTGAAATGCCTATCGACACCTATATCTGAAATGCCTATCGACACCTATATCTGAAATGCCTATCGACACCTATATCTGAAATGCCTATCGACACCTATATCTGAAATGCCTATCGAAACCTATTTTTGAAATGCCTATCGGAAACTGCATCTGAAATGCCTATCAGCACCTATATTTGAAATGCCTATCGGCAACCATATCTGGAATGCCTATCGGCACCTATATTTGAAATGCCTATCGGCTTCTATATCTGAAATGCCTATCGGCACCTATTTTTAAAATGCCAATCGGCAAATATATCTGAAATGCCTATCGGCACCTATATCTGAAATGCCTATCGACACCTATATCTGAAATGCCTATCGACACCTATATCTGAAATGCCTATCGACACCTATATCTGAAATGCCTATCGACACCTATATCTGAAATGCCTATCGACACCTATATCTGAAATGCCTATCGACACCTATATCTGAAATGCCTATTGACACCTATATCTGAAATGCCTATCGACACCTATATCTGAAATGCCTATCGACACCTATTTTTGAAATGCCAATCGGTAACTATATCTGAAATGCCTATCGGCACCTATATCTGAAATGCCTATCGACACCTATATCTGAAATGCCTATCGACACCTATATCTGAAATGCCTATCGACACCTATATCTGAAATGCCTATCGACACCTATTTTTGAAATGCCAATCGGAAACTACATCTGAAATGCCTATCAGCACCTATATTTCAAATGCCTATCGGCAACCATATCTGGAATGCCTATCGGCACCTATATTTGAAATGCCTATCGGCTTCTATATCTGAAATGCCTATCGGCACCTATTTTTAAAATGCCAATCGGCAACTATATCTGAAATGCCTATCGGCACTTATATCTGAAATGCCTATCGACACCTATATCTGAAATGCCTATCGACACCTATATCTGAAATGCCTATCGACACCTATATCTGAAATGCCTATCGACACCTATATCTGAAATGCCTATCGACACCTATATCTGAAATGCCTATCGACACCTATATCTGAAATGCCTATCGACACCTATATCTGTAATGCCTATCGACACCTATATCTGAAATGCCTATCGACACCTATATCTGAAATGCCTATCGACACCTATTTTTGAAATGCCTATCGGAAACTACATCTGAAATGCCTATCAGGACCTATATTTGAAATGCCTATCGGCAACCATATCTGGAATGCCTATCAGCACCTATATTTGAAATGCCTATCGGCTTCTATATCTGAAATGCCTATCGGCACCTATTTTTAAAATGCCAATCGGCATCTATATCTGAAATGCCTATCGACACCTATTTTTGAAATGCCTATCGGAAACTACATCTGAAATGCCTATCAGCACCTATATTTGAAATGCCTATCGGCAACCATATCTGGAATGCCTATCGGCACCTATATTTTAAATGCCTATCGGCTTCTATATCTGAAATGCCTATCGGCACCTATTTTTAAAATGCCAATCGGCAACTATATCTGAAATGCCTATCGGCACCTATATCTGAAATGCCTATCGACACCTATATCTGAAATGCCTATCGACACCTATATCTGAAATGCCTATCGACACCTATATCTGAAATGCCTATCGTACACCTATATCTGAAATTCCTATCGACACCTATATCTGAAATGCCTATCGACACCTATTTTTGAAATGCCTATCGGAAACTACATCTGAAATGCCTATCAGCACCTATATTTGAAATGCCTATCGGCAACCATATCTGGAATGCCTATCGGCACCTATATTTGAAATGCCTATCGGCTTCTATATCTGAAATGCCTATCGGCACCTATTTTTAAAATGCCAATCGGCATCTATATCTGAAATGCCTATCGACACCTATTTTTGAAATGCCAATCGGTAACTATATCTGAAATGCCTATCGGCACCTATATCTGAAATGCCTATCGACACCTATATCTGAAATGCCTATCGACACCTATATCTGAAATGCCTATCGACACCTATATCTGAAATGCCTATCGACATCTATTTTTGAAATGCCAATCGGAAACTACATCTGAAATGCCTATCAGCACCTATATTTCAAATGCCTATCGGCAACCATATCTGGAATGCCTATCGGCACCTATATTTGAAATGCCTATCGGCTTCTATATCTGAAATGCCTATCGGCACCTATTTTTAAAATGCCAATCGGCAACTATATCTGAAATGCCTATCGGCACTTATATCTGAAATGCCTATCGACACCTATATCTGAAATGCCTATCGACACCTATATCTGAAATGCCTATCGACACCTATATCTGAAATGCCTATCGACACCTATATCTGAAATGCCTATCGACACCTATATCTGAAATGCCTATCGACACCTATATCTGAAATGCCTATCGACACCTATATCTGTAATGCCTATCGACACCTATATCTGAAATGCCTATCGACACCTATATCTGAAATGCCTATCGACACCTATTTTTGAAATGCCTATCGGAAACTACATCTGAAATGCCTATCAGGACCTATATTTGAAATGCCTATCGGCAACCATATCCGGAATGCCTATCAGCACCTATATTTGAAATGCCTATCGGCTTCTATATCTGAAATGCCTATCGGCACCTATTTTTAAAATGCCAATCGGCATCTATATCTGAAATGCCTATCGACACCTATTTTTGAAATGCCTATCGGAAACTACATCTGAAATGCCTATCAGCACCTATATTTGAAATGCCTATCGGCAACCATATCTGGAATGCCTATCGGCACCTATATTTTAAATGCCTATCGGCTTCTATATCTGAAATGCCTATCGGCACCTATTTTTAAAATGCCAATCGGCAACTATATCTGAAATGCCTATCGGCACCTATATCTGAAATGCCTATCGACACCTATATCTGAAATGCCTATCGACACCTATATCTGAAATGCCTATCGACACCTATATCTGAAATGCCTATCGTACACCTATATCTGAAATTCCTATCGACACCTATATCTGAAATGCCTATCGACACCTATTTTTGAAATGCCTATCGGAAACTACATCTGAAATGCCTATCAGCACCTATATTTGAAATGCCTATCGGCAACCATATCTGGAATGCCTATCGGCACCTATATTTGAAATGCCTATCGGCTTCTATATCTGAAATGCCTATCGGCACCTATTTTTAAAATGCCAATCGGCAACTATATCTGAAATGCCTATCGGCACCTATATCTGAAATGCCTATCGACACCTATATCTGAAATGCCTATCGACACCTATATCTGAAATGCCTATCGACACCTATATCTCAAATGCCTATCGACACCTATATCTGAAATGCCTATCGACACCTATATCTGAAATGCCTATCGACACCTATATCTGAAATGCCTATCGGCACCTATATCTGAAATGCCTATCGACACCTATATCTGAAATGCCTATCGACACCTATATCTGAAATGCCTATCGACACCTATATCACAAATGCCTATCGACACCTATATCTGAAATGCCTATCGACACCTATATCTGAAATGCCTATCGACACCTATATCTGAAATGCCTATTGACACCTATATCTGAAATGCCTATCGACACCTATATCTGAAATGCCTATCGACACCTATTTTTGAAATGCCTATCGGAAACTACATCTGAAATGCCTATCAGCACCTATATTTGAAATGCCTATCGGCAACCATATCTGGAATGCCTATCGGCACATATATTTGAAATGCCTATCGGCTTTTATATCTGAAATGCCTATCGGCACCTATTTTTAAAATGCCAATCGGCAACCATATCTGAAATGCCTATCGGCACCTATATCTGAAATGCCTATCGACACCTATATCTGAAATGCCTATCGACACCTATATCTGAAATGCCTATCGACACCTATATCTGAAATGCCTATCGGCACCTATATTTGAAATGCCTATCGGCTTCTATGTCTGAAATGCCTATCGGCACCTATTTTTAAAATGCCAATCGGCAGCTATATCTGAAATGCCTATCGGCACTTATATCTGAAATGCCTATCGACACCTATATCTGAAATGCCTATCGACACCTATATCTGAAATGCCTATCGACACCTATATCTGAAATGCCTATCGACACCTATATCTGAAATGCCTATCGACACCTATACCTGAAATGCCTATCGACACCTATATCTGAAATGCCTATTGACACCTATATCTGAAATGCCTATCGACACCTATATCAGAAATGCCTATCGACACCTATTTTTGAAATGCCTATCGGACCCTCATCTGAAATGCCTATCAGCACCTATATTTGAAATGCCTATCGGCAACCATATCTGGAATGCCTATCGGCACCTATATTTGAAATGCCTATCGGCTTCTATATCTGAAATGCCTATCGGCACCTATTTTTAAAATGCCAATCGGCAACTATATCTGAAATGCCTATCGGCACCTATATCTGAAATGCCTATCGACACCTATATCTGAAATGCCTATCGACACCTATATCTGAAATGCCTATCGACACCTATATCTGAAATGCCTATCGACACCTATTTTTGAAATGCCTATCGGAAACTACATCTGAAATGCCTATCAGCACCTATATTTCAAATGCCTATCGGCAACCATATCTGGAATGCCTATCGGCACCTATATTTGAAATGCCTATCGGCTTCTATATCTGAAATGCCTATCGGCACCTATTTTTAAAATGCCAATCGGCAACTATATCTGAAATGCCTATCGGCACTTATATCTGAAATGCCTATCGACACCTATATCTGAAATGCCTATCGACACCTATATCTGAAATGCCTATCGACACCTATATCTGAAATGCCTATCGACACCTATATCTGAAATGCCTATCGACACCTATATCTGAAATGCCTATCGACACCTATATCTGTAATGCCTATCGACACCTATATCTGAAATGCCTATCGACACCTATATCTGAAATGCCTATCGACACCTATTTTTGAAATGCCTATCGGAAACTACATCTGAAAGGCCTATCAGCATCTATATTTGAAATGCCTATCGGCAACCATATCTGGAATGACTATCGGCACCTATATTTGAAATGCCTATCGGCTTCTATATCTGAAATGCCTATCGGCACCTATTTTTAAAATGCCAATCGGCAACTATATCTGAAATGCCTATCGGCACCTATATCTGAAATGCCTATCGACACCTATATCTGAAATGCCTATCGACACCTATATCTGAAATGCCTATCGACACCTATATCTGAAATGCCTATCGACACCTATTTTTGAAGTGCCTATCGGAAAATACATCTGAAATGCCTATCAGCACCTATATTTGAAATGCCTATCGGCAACCATATCTGGAATGCCTATCGGCACCTATATTTGAAATGCCTATCGGCTTCTATATCTGAAATGCCTATCGGCACCTATTTTTAAAATGCCAATCGGCAACTATATCTGAAATGCCTATCGGCACCTAAGTCTGAAATGCCTATCGACACCTATATCTGAAATGCCTATCGACACCTATATCTGGAATGCCTATCGACACCTATATCTGAAATGCCTATCGACACCTTTATCTGAATTGCCTATCGACACCTATATCTGAAATGCCTATCGACACCTATATCTGAAATGCCTATCGACACCTATATCTGAAATGCCTATCGACACCTATTTTTGAAATGCCTATCGGAAACTACATCTGAAATGCCTATCAGCACCTATATTTGAAATGCCTATCGGCAACCATATCTGGAAGGCCTATCGGCACCTATATTTGAAATGCCTATCGGCTTCTATATCTGAAATGCCTATCGGCACCTATTTTTAAATGCCAATCGGCAACTATATCTGAAATGCCTATCGGCACCTATATCTGAAATGCCTATCGACACCTATATCTGAAATGCCTATCGACACTTATATCTGAAATGCCTATCGACACCTATATCTGAAATGCCTATCGACACCTATATCTGAAATGCCTATCGACACCTATATCTGAAATGCCTATCGACACCTATATCTGAAATGCCTATCGACACCTATATCTGAAATGCCTATCGACACCTATTTTTGAAATGCCTATCGGAAACTACATCTGAAATGCCTAACAGCACCTATATTTGAAATGCCTATCGGCAACCATATCTGGAATGCCTATCGGCACCTATATTTGAAATGCCTATCGGCTTCTATATCTGAAATGCCTATCGGCACCTATTTTTAAAATGCGAATCGGCAACTATATCTGAAATGCCTATCGGCACCTATATCTGAAATGCCTATCGACACCTATATCTGAAATGCCTATCGACACCTATATCTGAAATGCCTATCGACACCTATATCTGAAATGCCTATCGACACCTATATCTGAAATGCCTATCGACACCTATTTTTGAAATGCCTATCGGAAACTACATCTGAAATGCCTATCAGCACCTATATTTGAAATGCCTATCGGCAACCATATCTGGAATGCCTATCGGCACCTATATTTGAAATGCCTATCGGCTTCTATATCTGAAATGCCTATCGGCACCTATTTTTAAAATGCCAATCGGCAACTATATCTGAAATGCCTATCGGCACCTATATCTGAAATGCCTATCGACACCTATATCTGAAATGCCTATCGACACCTATATCTGAAATGCCTATCGACACCTATTTCTGAAATGCCTATCGACACCCATATCTGAAATGCCTATCGACACCTATATCTGAAATGCCTATCGACACCTATATCTGAAATGCCTATTGACACCTATATCTGAAATGCCTATCGACACCTATATCTGAAATGCCTATCGACACCTATTTTTGAAATGCCTATCTGAAACTACATCTGAAATGCCTATCAGCACCTATATTTGAAATGCCTATCGGCAACCATATCTGGAATGCCTATCGGCACCTATATTTGAAATGCCTATCGGCTTCTATATCTGAAATGCCTATCGGCACCTATTTTTAAAATGCCAATCGGCAACTATATCTGAAATGCCAATCGGCACCTATATCTGAAATGCCTATCGACACCTATATCTGAAATGTCTATCGACACCTATATCTGAAATGCCTATCGACACCTATATCTGAAATGCCTATCGACACCTATATCTGAAATGCCTATCGACACCTATATCTGAAATGCCTATCGACACCTATTTTTGAAATGCCTATCGGAAACTGCATCTGAAATGCCTATCAGCACCTATATTTGAAATGCCTATCGGCAACCATATCTGGAATGCCTATCGGCACCTATATTTGAAATGCCTATCGGCTTCTATATCTGAAATGCCTATCGGCACTTATTTTTAAAATGCCAATCGGCAACTATATCTGAAATGCCTATCGGCACCTATATCTGAAATGCCTATCGACACCTATATCTGAAATGCCTATCGACACCTATATCTGAAATGCCTATCGACACCTATATCTGAAATGCCTATCGACACCTATATCTGAAATGCCTATCGACACCTATATCTGAAATGCCTATCGACACCTATATCTGAAATGCCTATCGACACCTATTTTTGAAATGCCTATCGGAAACTGCATCTGAAATGCCTATCAGCACCTATATTTGAAATGCCTATCGGCAACCATATCTGGATGCCTATCGGCACCTATATTTGAAAATGCCTATCGGCTTCTATATCTGAAATGCCTATCGGCACCTATTTTTAAAATGCCAATCGGCAACTATATCTGAAATGCCTATCGGCACCTATATCTGAAATGCCTATCGACACCTATATCTGAAATGCCTATCGACACCTATATCTGAAATGCCTATCGACACCTATATCTGAAATACCTATCGACACCTATTTTTGAAATGCCTATCGGAAACTACATCTGAAATGCCTATCAGCACCTATATTTCAAATGCCTATCGGCAACCATATCTGGAATGCCTATCGGCACCTATATTTGAAATACCTATCGGCTTCTATATCTGAAATGCCTATCGGCACCTATTTTTAAATGCCAATCGGCAACTATATCTGAAATGCCTATCGGCACTTATATCTGAAATGCCTATCGACACCTATATCTGAAATGCCTATCGACACCTATATCTGAAATGCCTATCGACACCTATATCTGAAATGCCTATCGACACCTATATCTGAAATGCCTATCGACACCTATATCTGAAATGCCTATCGACACCTATATCTGTAATGCCTATCGACACCTATATCTGAAATGCCTATCGACACCTATATCTGAAATGCCTATCGACACCTATTTTTGAAATGCCTATCGGAAACTACATCTGAAATGCCTATCAGCACCTATATTTGAAATGCCTATCGGCAACCATATCTGGAATGCCTATCGGCACCATATTTGAAATGCCTATCGGTTTCTATATCTGAAATGCCTATCGGCACCTATTTTTAAAATGCCAATCGGCAACTATATCTGAAATGCCTATCGGCACTTATATCTGAAATGCCTATCGACACTTATATCTGAAATGCCTATCGACACCTATATCTGAAATGCCTATCGACACCTATATCTGAAATGCCTATCGACACCTATATCTGTAATGCCTATCGACACCTATAACTGAAATGCCTATCGACACCTATATCTGAAATGCCTATCGACACCTATTTTTGAAATGCCTATCGGAAACTACATCTGAAATGCCTATCAGCACCTATATTTGAAATGCCTATCGGCAACCATATCTGGAATGCCTATCGGCACCTATATTTGAAATGCCTATCGGCTTCTATATCTGAAATGCCTATCGGCACCTATTTTTAAAAATGCCAATCGGCAACTATATCTGAAATGCCTATCGACACCTATTTTTGAAATGCCTATCGGAAACTACATCTGAAATGCCTATCAGCACCTATATTTGAAATGCCTATCGGCAACCATATCTGGAATGCCTATCGGCACCTATATTTGAAATGCCTATCGGCTTCTATATCTGAAATGCCTATCGGCACCTATTTTTAAAATGCCAATCGGCAACTATATCTGAAATGCCTATCGGCACCTATATCTGAAATGCCTATCGACACCTATATCTGAAATGCCTATCGACACCTATATCTGAAATGCCTATCGACACCTATATCTGAAATGCCTATCGACACCTATATCTGAAATGCCTATCGACACCTATATCTGAAATGCCTATCGACACCTATTTTTGAAATGCCTATCGGAAACTGCATCTGAAATGCCTATCAGCACCTATATTAGAAATGCCTATCGGCAACCATATCTGGAATGCCTATCGGCACCTATATTTGAAATGCCTATCTACTTCTATATCTGAAATGCCTATCGGCACCTATTTTTAAAATGCCAATCGGCAACTATATCTGAAATGCCTATCGGCACCTATATCTGAAATGCCTATCGACACCTATATCTGAAATGCCTATCGACACCTATATCTGAAATGCCTATCGACACCTATATCTCAAATGCCTATCGACACCTATATCTGAAATGCCTATCGACACCTATATCTGAAATGCCTATCGACACCTATATCTGAAATGCCTATTGACACCTATATCTGAAATGCCTATCGACACCTATATCTGAAATGCCTATCGACACCTATTTTTTAAATGCCTATCGGAAACTACATCTGAAATGCCTATCAGCATCTATATTTGAAATGCCTATCGGCAACCATATCTGGAATGCCTATCGGCACCTATATTTGAAATGCCTATCGGCTTCTATATCTGAAATGCCTATCGGCACCTATTTTTAAAATGCCAATCGGCAACTATATCTGAAATGCCTATCGGCACCTATATCTGAAATGCCTATCGACACCTATATCTGAAATGCCTATCGACACCTATATCTGAAATGCCTATCGACACCTATATCTGAAATGCCTATCGACACCTATATCTGAAATGCCTATCGACACCTATTTTTGAAATGCCTATCGGAAACTACATCTGAAATGCCTATCAGCACCTATATTTGAAATGCCTATCGGCAACCATATCTGGAATGCCTATCGGCACCTATATTTGAAATGCCTATCGGCTTCTATATCTGAAATGCCTATCGGCACCTATTTTTAAAATGCCAATCGGCAACTATATCTGAAATGCCTATCGGCACCTATATATGAAATGCCTATCGACACCTATATCTGAAATGCCTATCGACACCTATATCTGAAATGCCTATCGACACCTATTTTTGAGATGCCTATCGGAAACTACATCTGAAATGCCTATCAGCACCTATATTTCAAATGCCTATCGGCAACCATATCTGGAATGCCAATCGGCACCTATATTTGAAATGCCTATCGGCTTCTATAACTGAAATGCCTATCGGCACCTATTTTTAAAATGCCAATCGGCAACTATATCTGAAATGCCTATCGGCACTTATATCTGAAATGCCTATCGACACCTATATCTGAAATGCCTATCGACACCTATATCTGAAATGCCTATCGACACCTATATCTGAAATACCTATCGACACCTATATCTGAAATGCCGATCGACACCTATATCTGAAATGCCTATCGACACCTATATCTGTAATGCCTATCGACACCTATATCTGAAATGCCTATCGACACCTATATCTGAAATGCCTATCGACACCTATTTTTGAAATGCCTATCGGAAACTACATCTGAAATGCCTATCAGCACCTATATTTGAAATGCCTATCGGCAACCATATCTGGAATGCCTATCGGCACCTATATTTGAAATGCCTATCGGCTTCTATATCTGAAATGCCTATCGGAACCTATTTTAAAAATGCCAATCGGCAACTATATCTGAAATGCCTATCGGCACCTATATCTGAAATGCCTATCGACACCTATATCTGAAATGCCTATCGACACCTATATCTGAAATGCCTATCGACACCTATATCTGAAATGCCTATCGACACCTATATCTGAAATGCCTATCGACACCTATATCTGAAATGCCTATCGACACCTATATCTGAAATGCCTATCGACACCTATATCTGAAATGCCTATCAACACCTATTTTTGAAGTGCCTATCGGAAACTACATCTGAAATGCCTATCAGCACCTATATTTGAAATGCCTATCGGCAACCATATCTGGAATGCCTATCGGCACCTATATTTGAAATGCCTATCGGCTTCTATATCTGAAATGCCTATCGGCACCTATTTTTAAAATGCCAATCGGCAACTATATCTGAAATGCCTATCGGCACCTATATCTGAAATGCCTATCGACACCTATATCTGAAATGCCTATCGACACCTATATCTGAAATGCCTATCGACACCTATATCTGAAATGCCTATCGACACCTATATCTGAAATGCCTATCGACACCTATATCTGAAATGCCTATCGACACCTATATCTGAAATGCCTATCGACACCTATATCTGAAATGCCTATCGACACCTATTTTTGAAATGCCTATCGGAAACTACATCTGAAATGCCTATCAGCACCTATATTTGAAATGCCTATCGGCAACCATATCTGGAATGCCTATCGGCACCTATATTTGAAATGCCAATCGGCAACTATATCTGAAATGCCTATCGGCACCTATATCTGAAATGCCTACCGACACCTATATCTGAAATGCCTATCGACACCTATATCTGAAATGCCTATCGACACCTATATCTGAAATGCCTATCGACACCTATATCTGAAATGCCTATCGACACCTATATCTGAAATGCCTATCGACACCTATATCTGAAATGCCTATCGACACCTATATCTGAAATGCCTATCGACACCTATATCTGAAATGCCTATCGACACCTATTTTTGAAATGCCTATCGGAAACTACATCTGAAATGCCTATCAGCACCTATATTTGAAATGCCTATCGGCAACCATATCTGGAATGCCTATCGGCACCTATATTTGAAATGCCTATCGGCTTCTATATCTGAAATGCCTATCGGCACCTATTTTTAAAATGCCAATCGGCAACTATATCTGAAATGCCTATCGGCACCTATATCTGAAATGCCTATCGACACCTATATCTGAAATGCCTATCGACACCTATATCTGAAATGCCTATCGACACCTATATCTGAAATGCCTATCGACACCTATATCTGAAATGCCTATCGACACCTATATCTGAAATGCCTATCGACACCTATATCTGAAATGCCTATCGACACCTATATCTGAAATGCCTATCGACACCTATATCTGAAATGCCTATCGGCACCTATTTTTAAAATGCCAATCGGCAACTATATCTGAAATGCCTATCGGCACCTATATCTGAAATGCCTATCGACACCTATATCTGAAATGCCTATCGACACCTATATCTGAAATGCCTATCGACACCTATATTTGAAATGCCTATCGACACCTATATCTGAAATGCCTATCGACACCTATATCTGAAATGCCTATCGACACCTATTTTTGAAATGCCTATCGGAAACTACATCTGAAATGCCTATCAGCACCTATATTTGAAATGCCTATCGGCAACCATATCTGGAATGCCTATCGGCACCTATATTTGAAATGCCTATCGGCTTCTATATCTGAAATGCCTATCGGCACCTATTTTTAAAATGCCAATTGGCAACTATATCTGAAATGCCTATCGGCACCTATATCTGAAATGCCTGTCGACACCTATATCTGAAATGCCTATCGACACCTATATCTGAAATGCCTATCGACACCTATATCTGAAATGCCTATCGACACCTATATCTGAAATTCCTATCGACACCTATATCTGAAATGCCTATTGACACCTATATCTGAAATGCCTATAGACACCTATATCTGAAATGCCTATCGACACCTATTTTTGAAATGCCTATCGGAAACTACATCTGAAATGCCTATCGGCACCTATATTTGAAATGCCTATCGGCAACCATATCTGGAATGCCTATCGGCACCTATATTTGAAATGCCTATCGGCTTCTATATCTGAAATGCCTATCGGCACCTATTTTTAAAATGCCAATCGGCAACTATATCTGAAATGCCAATCGGCGCCTATATCTGAAATGCCTATCGACACCTCTATCTGAAATGCCTATCGACACCTATATCTGAAATGCCTATCGACACCTATATCTGAAATGCCTATCGACACCTATATCTGAAATGCCTATCGACACCTATATCTGAAATGCCTATCGACACCTATTTTTGAAATGCCTATCGGAAACTGCATCTGAAATGCCTATCAGCACCTATATTTGAAATGCCTATCGGCAACCATATCTGGAATGCCTTTCGGCACCTATATTTGAAATGCCTATCGGCTTCTATATCTGAAATGCCTATCGGCACCTATTTTTAAAATGCTAATCGGCAACTATATCTGAAATGCCTATCGGCACCTATATCTGAAATGCCTATCGACACCTATATCTGAAATGCCTATCGACATCTATATCTGAAATGCCTATCGACACCTATATCTGAAATGCCTATCGACACCTATAACTGAAATGCCTATCGACACCTATATCTGAAATGCCTATCGACACCTATATCTGAAATGCCTATTGACACCTATATCTGAAATGCCTATCGACACCTATATCTGAAATGCCTATCGACACCTATTTTTGAAATGCCTATCGGAAACTACATCTGAAATGCCTATCAGCACCTATATTTGAAATGCCTATCGGCAACCATATCCGGAATGCCCATCGGCACCTATATTTGAAATTCTTATCGGCTTCTATATCTGAAATGCCTATCGGCACCTATTTTTAAAATGCCAATCGGCAACTATATCTGAAATGCCTATCGGCACCTATATCTGAAATGCCTATCGACACCTATATCTGAAATGCCTATCGACATCTATATCTGAAATGCCTATCGACACCTATATCTGAAATGCCTATCGACACCTATTTTTGAAATGCCTATCGGAAACTACATCTGAAATGCCTATCAGCACCTATATTTCAAATGCCTATCGGCAACCATATCTGGAATGCCTATCGGCACCTATATTTGAAATGCCTATCGGCTTCTATATCTGAAATGCCTATCGACACCTATATCTGAAATGCCTATCGACACCTATATCTGAAATGCCTATCGACACCTATTTTTGAAATGCCTATCGGAAACTACATCTGAAATGCCTATCAGCACCTATATTTGAAATGCCTATCGGCAACCATATCTGGAATGCCTATCGGCACCTATATTTGAAATGCCTATCGGCTTCTATATCTGAAATGCCTATCGGCACCTATTTTTAAAATGCCAATCGGCAACTATATCTGAAATGCCTATCGGCACCTATATCTGAAATGCCTATCGACACCTATATCTGAAATGCCTATCGACACCTATATCTGAAATGCCTATCGACACCTATATCTGAAATGCCTATCGACACCTATATCTGAAATGCCTATCGACACCTATATCTGAAATGCCTATCGACACCTATATCTGAAATGCCTATCGACACCTATATCTGAAATGCCTATCGACACCTATTTTTGAAATGCCTATCGGAAACTACATCTGAAATGCCTATCAGCACCTATATTTGAAATGCCTATCGGCAACCATATCTGGAATGCCTATCGGCACCTATATTTGAAATGCCTATCGGCTTCTATATCTGAAATGCCTATCGGCACCTATTTTTAAATGCCAATCGGCGACTATATCTGAAATGCCTAACGGCACCTATATCTGAAAAGCCTATCGACACCTATATCTGAAATGCCTATCGACACCTATATCTGAAATGCCTATCGACACCTATATCTGAAATGCCTATCGACACCTATATCTGAAATGCCTATCGACACCTATTTTTGAAATGCCTATCGGAAACTACATCTGAAATGCCTATCAGCACCTTTGTTTGAAATGCCTATCGGCAACCATATCTGGAATGCCTATCGGCACCTATATTTGAAATGCCTATCGGCTTCTATATCTGAAATGCCTATCGGCACCTAATTTTAAAATGCCAATCGGCAACTATATCTGAAATGCCTATCGGCACCTATATCTGAAATGCCTATCGACACCTATATTTTGAAATGCCTATCGGAAACTACATCTGAAATGCCTATCAGCACCTATATTTGAAATGCCTATCGGCAACCATATCTGGAATGCCTATCGGCACCTATATTTAAATGCCTATCGACTTCTATATCTGAAATGCCTATCGACACCTATTTTGAAAATGCCCATCGGCACCTGTTTTTAAAATGCCAATCGGCAACTATATCTGAAATGCCTATCGGCACCTATATCTGAAATGCCTATCGGCATCAATTTTTGAAATGCCTATCGGAAACTACATCTAAACTGCCTATAAGCACCTATATTTGAAATGCCTATCGGCAACCATATCTGGAATGCCTATCGGCACCTATATTTGAAATGCCTATCGGCTTCTATATCTGAAATGCCTATCGGCACCTATTTTTAAAATGCCAATTGGCAACTATATCTGAAATGCCTATCGGCACCTATATCTGAAATGCCTATCGGCACCTATTTTTGAAATGTTTATCGTAAACTACATCTGAAATGCTCATCAGCACCTATATTTGAAATGCCTATTGGCAACCATATCTGGAATGCCTATCGGCACCTATATTTGAAATGCCTATCGGTTTCTATATCTGAAATGCCTATCGGCACCTATTTTTAAAATGCCAATCGGCAACTATATCTGAAATGCCTATCGGCACCTATATCTGAAATGCCTATCGGCACCAATTTTTTTAATGCCTATCGGAAACTACATCTGAAATGCCTATCAGCACCTATATTTGAAATGCCTATCGGCAACCATATCTGGAATGCCTATCGGCACCTATATCTAAAATGCCTATCGGCTTCTATATCTGAAATGCCTATCGGCACCTATTTTTAAAATGCCAATCGGCAACTATATCTGAAATGCCTATCGGCACCTATATCTGAAATGCCTATCGGCACCTATTTTTGAAATGCCTATCGGAAACTACATCTGAAATGCCTATCAGCACCTATATTTGAAATGCCTATCGGCAACCATATCTGGAATGCCTATCGGCACCTATATTTGAAATGCCTATCGGCTTCTATATCTGAAATGCCTATCGGCACCTATTTTTAAAATGCCAATCGGCAACCATGTCTGAAATGCCTATCGGCACCTATATCTGAAATGCCTATCGGCACCTATTTTTGAAATGCCTATCGGAAACTACATCTGAAATGCCTATCAGCACCTATATTTGAAATGCCTATCGGCAACCATATCTGGAATGCCTATCGGCACCTATATTTGAAATGCCTATCGGCTTCTATATCTGAAATGCCTATCGGCACCTATTTTTAAAATGCCAATCGGCAAATATATCTGAAATGCCTATCGGCACCTATATCTGAAATGCCTATCGACACCTATTTTTGAAATGCCTATCGGAAACTACATCTGAAATACCTATCAGCACTTATATTTGAAATGCCTATCGGCAACCATAAATGGAATGCCTATCGGCACCTATATTTGAAATGCCTATCGGCTTCTATATCTGAAATGCCTATCGGCACCTATTTTTAAAATGCCAATCGGCAACTATATCTGAAATGCCTTTCGGCATTCATATCTGAAATGCCTATCGACACCTATATTTAAAATGCCTATTGGCACCTATATTTTAAATGCCTATCGGCAACTATATCTGATATGCCTATCGGCACCTCTATCTGAAATGCCTATCGGCACCAATTTTTTAAATGCCTATCGGAAACTACATCTGAAATGCCTAACAGCACCTATATTTGAAATGCCTATCGGCAACCATCTCTGGAATGCCTATCGGCACCTATATTTAAAATGCCTATCGGCTTCTATATCTGAAATGCCTATCGGCACCTATTTTTAAAATGCCAATAGGCAACTATATCTGAAATGCCTATCAGCACCTATATCTGAAATGCCTATCAGCACCTATATCTGAAATGCCTATCGGCACCTATTTTTGAAATGCCTATCGGAAACTACATCTGAAATGCCTATCAGCACCTATATTTGAAATGCCTATCGGCAATCATATCTGGAATGCCTATCGGCACCTATATTTGAAATGCCTATCGGCTTCTATATCTAAAATGCCTATCGGCACCTATTTTCAAAATGCCAATCGGCAACCATGTCTGAAATGCCTATCGGCACCTATATCTGAAATGCCTATCGGCACCTCTTTTTGAAATGCCTATCGGAAACTACATCTGAAATGCCTATCAGCACCTATATTTGAAATGCCTATCGGCAACCATATCTGGAATGCCTATCGGCACCTATATTTGAAATGCCTATCGGCTTCTATATCTGAAATGCCTATCGGCACCTATTTTTAAAATGCCAATCGGCAACTATATCTGAAATGCCTATCGACACCTATTTTTAAAATGCCTATCGGAAACTACATCGGAAATGCCTATCAGCACCTATATTTGAAATGCCTATCGGCAACCATATCTGGAATGCCTATCGGCACCTATATTTGAAATGCCTATCGGCTTCTATATCTGAAATGCCTATCGGCACCTATTTTTAAAATGCCAATCGGCAACTATATCTGAAATGCCTATCGTAACCTATATCTGAAATGCCTATCGGCACCTATTTTTTCATTTGCCTATCGGAAACTACATCTGAAATGCCTATCAGCACCTATATTTGAAATGCCTATCGGCAACCATATCTGAAATGCCTATCGACACCTATATTTGAAATACCTATCGGCTTCTATATCTGAAATGCCTATCGGCACTTATTTTTTAAATGCCAATCGGCAACTATATCTGAAGTGTCTATCGGCACCTATATCTGAAATGCCTATCGGCATCCATTTTTGAAATGCCTATCGAAAACTACATCTGAAATACCTATCAGCACCTATATTTGAAATGCCTATCGGCAACCACATCAGAAATGCCTATCGGCACCTATATCTGAAATGCCTTTCGGCATTTATATCTGAAATGCCTATCGACACCTATATTTTAAATGCCTATCGGCACCTATATTTTAAATGCCTATCGGCAACTATATGTGATATGCCTATCGGCACCTATATCTGAAATGCCTATCGGCACCTATTTTTGAAATGCCTATCGGAAACTACATCTAAAATGCCTATCGGCACCTATTTTTAAAATGCCAATCGGCAACTATATCTGAAATGCCTATCGGCACCTATATCTGAAATGCCTATCGGCACCTATTTTTGAAATGCCTATTGGAAACTACATCTGAAATGCCTATCAGCACCTATATTTCAAATACCTATCGGCAACCATATCTGAAGTGCCTATCGACACCTATATTTGAAATGCCTATCGGCTTCTATATCTGAAATGCCTATCGACACCTATTTTTAAAATGCCAATCGGCAACAATATCTGAAATGCTTATCGGCACCTATATCTGAAATGCCTATCGGCACCAATTTTAGAAATGCCTATCGGAAACTACATCTGAAATGCCAATCAGCACCTATATTTGAAATGCCTATCAGCAACTATATCTGGAATGCCTATCGGCACCTATATTTGAAATGCCTATCGGCTTCTATATCTGAAATGCCTATCGGCACCTATTTAAATAATGCCAAATCGGCAACTATATCTGAAACGCCTATCGGCACCTATTTTTGAAATGCCTATCGGAAACTACATCTGAAATGCCTATCAGCACCAATATTTGAAATGCCTATCGGCAACCATATCTGAAATGCCTATCGACACCTATATTTGAAATACCTATCGGCTTCTATATCTGAAATGCCTATCGGCACCTATTTTTAAAGTGCCAATCGGCAACTATATCTGAAATGCCTATCGGCACCTATATCTGAAATGCCTATCGGCACCAATTTTTGAAATGCCTATCGGAAACTACATCTGAAATGCCTTTCAGCACTTATATTTGAAATGCCTATCGGCAACCATATCTGGAATGCCTATCGGCATCTACATTTGAAACGCCTATCGGCTTCTATATCTGAAATGCCTACCGGCACCTATTTTAAAAATGCCAATCGGCAACTATATCTGAAATGCCTATCGGCACCTATATCTGAAATGCCTATCGGCACCTATTTTTGAAATGCCTATCGGAAACTACATCTGAAATGCCTATCAGCACCTATATTTGAAATGCCTATCGGCAACCATATCTGGAATGCCTATCGGCACCTATATTTGAAATGCCTATCGGCTTCTATATCTGAAATGCCTATCGGCATCTATATCTAAAATGCCTATCGGCACCTATTTTTGAAATGCCTATCGGAAACTACATCTAAAATGCCTATCAGCACCTATATTTGAAATTCCTATCGGCAACCATATCCGGAATGCCCATCGGCACCTATTTTTAAAATGCCAATCGGCAACTATATCTGAAATGCCTATCGGCACCTATATCTGAAATGCCTATCGGCACCAATTTTTGAAATGCCTATCGGAAACTACATCTGAAATGCCTATCAGCACCTATATTTGAAATGCCTATCGGCAACCATATCTGGAATGCTTATCCGCACCTATATTTGAAATGCCTATCGGCATCTAAGTCTGAAATGCCTATCGGCACCTATTTTTAAAATGCCAATCGGCAACTATATCTGAAATGCCTATCGGCACCTATATCTAAAATGCCTATCGGCACCAATTTTTGAAATGCCAATCGGAAACTACATCTGAAATGCCTATCAGCACCTATATTTAAAATGCCTATCGGCAACCATATCTGGAATGCCTATCGGCACCTATATTTGAAATGCCTATCGGCTTCTATATCTGAAATGCCTTTTGGCACATATTTTTAAAATGCCAATCGGCAACTATGTCTGTAATGCCTATCGGCACCTATATCTGAAATGCCTATCGGCACCTATTTTTGAAATGCCTATCGGCAACCATATCTGGAATGCTTATCCGCACCTATATTTGAAATGCCTATCGGCATCTAAGTCTGAAATGCCTATCGGCACCTATTTTTAAAATGCCAATCGGCAACTATATCTGAAATGCCTATCGGCACCTATATCTAAAATGCCTATCGGCACCAATTTTTGAAATGCCAATCGGAAACTACATCTGAAATGCCTATCAGCACCAATATTTGAAATGCCTATCGGCAACCATATCTGAAATGCCTACCGACACCTATATTTGAAATACCTACCGGCTTCTATATCTGAAATGCCTATCGGCACCTATATCTGAAATGCCTATCCGCACCTATTTTTGAAATGCTTATCGGAAACTACATCTGAAATGCCTATCAGCACCTATATTTGAAATGCCTATCGACTTCTATATCTGAAATGCCTATCGGCACCCATTTTTAAAATGCCAATCGGCAACTATACCTGAAATGCCTATCGGCACCTATATCTGAATTTCCTATCGGCACCTATTTTTGAAATGCCTATCGGAAATTACATCTGAAATACCTATCAGCACCTATATTTGAAATGCCTGTCGGCAACCATATCTGGAATGCCTATCGGCACCTATATTTGAAATGCCTATCGGCTTCTATATCTGAAATGCCTAACGGCACCTATTTTTAAAATGCCAATCGGCAACTGTATCTGTAATGCCTGTCGGCACCTATATCTGAAATGCCTATCTGCACCTATTTATGAAATGCCTATCGGAAACTACATCTGAAATGCCTATCAGCACCAATATTTGAAATGCCTATCGGCAACCATATCTGAAATGCCTATCGACACCTATATTTGAAATACCTACCGGCTTCTCTATCTGAAATGCGTATAGGCACCTATTTTTAAAATGCCAATCGGCAACTATATCTGAAATGCCTTTCGGCACCTTTAACTGAAATGCCTATCGGCACCAATTTTTTAAATGCCTATTGGAAACTACATCTGAAATGCCTATCAGCACCTACTTTTGAAATGCCTATCGGCAACCATATCTGGAATGCCTATCGGCACCTATATTTGAATTGCCTATCGGCTTCTATATCTGAAATGCCTATCGGCACCGATTTTTTAAATGCCAATCGGCAACTATATCTGAAGTGTCTATCGGCACCTATATCTGAAATGCCTATCGGCACCTATTTTTGAAATGCCTATCGAAAACTACATCTGAAATGCCTATCAGCACCTATATTTGAAATTCCTATCGGCAACCACATCAGAAATGCCTATCGGCACCTATATCTGAAATGCCTTTCGGCATTTATATTTGAAATGCCTATCGACACCTATATTTGAAATGCCTATCGGTACCTATATTTTAAATGCCTATCGGCAACTATATCTGATATGCCTATCGGCACCTATATCTGAAATGCCTATCGGCACCTATTTTTGAAATGCCTATCGGAAACTACATCTAAAATGCCTATCGGCACCTATTTTTAAAATGCCAATCGGCAACTATATCTGAAATGCCTATCGGAGCCTATATCTGAAATGCCTATCGGAAACTACATCTGGAATGCCTATCAGCACCTATATTTGAAATGCCTATCGGCAACCATATCTGATATGCCTATCGACACCTATATTTGAAATACCTATCGGCTTCTATATCTGAAATGCCTATCGGCACCTATTTTTAAAATGCCAATCGGTAACTATATCTGAAATGCCTATCGGTACCTATATCTGAAATGCCTATCGGCACCTATATTTGAAATGCCTATCGGCTTCTATATCTGAAATGCCTATCGACACCTATTTTTAAAATGCCAATCGGCAACTATATCTGAAATGCCTATCGGCACCTATATCTGAAATGCCTATCGGCACCAATTTTAGAAATGCCTATCGGAAACTACATCTGAAATGCCAATCAGCACCTATATTTGAAATGCCTATCGGCAACCATATCTGAAATGCCTATCGACACCTATAATTGAAATACCTATCGGCTTCTATATCTGAAATGCCTATCGGCACCTATTTTTAAAGTGCCAATCGGCAACTATATCTGAAATGCCTATCGGCACCTATATCTAAAATGCCTATCGGCACAAATTTTTGAAATGCCTATCGGAAACTACATCTGAAATGCCTTTCAGCACTTATATTTGAAATGCCTATCGGCAACCATATCTGGAATGCCTATCGGCACCTACATTTGAAATGCCTATCGACTTCTATATCTGATATGCCTACCGGCACCTATTTTAAAAATGCCAATCGGCAACTATATCTGAAATGCCTATCGGCACCTATATCTGAAATGCCTATCGGCACCTATTTTTTAAATGCCTATCGGAAACTACATCTGAAATGCCTATCAGCACCTATATTTGAAATGCCTATAGGTTACCATATCTGGAATGCCTATCGGCACCTATATTTGAAATGCCTATCGGCTTCTATATCTGAAATGCCAATCGGCACCTATATCTAAAATGCCTCTCGGCACCTATTTTTGAAATGCCTATCGGAAACTACATCTAAAATGCCTATCAGCACCTATATTTGAAATTCCTATCGGCAACCATATCCGGAATGCCTATCGGCCCCTATATTTAAAATGCCTATCGGCTTCTATATCTGAAATGCCTATCGGCACCTATTTTTAAAATGCCAAACGGCAACTATATCTGAAATGCCTATCGGCACCTACATCTGAAATGCCTATCGGCACCAATTTTTGAAATGCCTATCAGGAACTACATATGAAATGCCTATCAGCACCAATATTTGAAATGCCTATCGGCAACCATATCTGGAATGCTTATCGGCACCTATATTTGAAATGCCTATCGGCTTCTATATCTGAAATGCCTATCGGCACCTATTTTTAAAATGCCAATCGGCAACAATATCTGAAATGCCTATCGGCACCTATATCTGAAATGCCCATCGGCACCAATTTTTGAAATGCCTATCGGAAACTACATCTGAAATGCCTTTCAGCACTTATATTTGAAATGCCTATCGGCAACTATATCTGGAATGCCTATCGGCACCTATATTTGAAATGCCTATCGGCTTCTATATCTGAAATGCCTATCGGCACCTATTTTAAAAATGCTAATCGGCAACTATATCTGAAATGCCTATCGGCACCTATATTTGAAATACCTATCGGCACCAATATCTGAAATGCCTATCGGCAGCTATTTTTGAAATGCCTATCGAAAACTACATCTGAAATGCCTATCAGCACCTATATTTGAAATGCCTATCGGCAACCACATCAGAAATTCCTATCGGCACCTATATCTGAAATGCCTTTCGGCATTTATATCTGAAATGCTTATCGACACCTATATTTGAAATGCCTATCGGCAACCATATCTGGAATGCCTATCGGCACCTATATTTGAAATGCCTATTGGCTTCTATATCTGAAATGCCTATCGGCACCTATTTTTAAAATGCCAATCGGTAACTATATCTGAAATGCCTATCGGCACCTATATCTGAAATGCCTATCGGCATGTATTTTTGAAATGCCTATCGGAAACTACATCTGAAATGCCTATCAGCACCTATATTTGAAATGCCTATAGGCAACCTCATCAGAAATGCCTATCGGCACCTATATCTGAAATGCTATTCGGCATTTATATCTGAAATGCCTATCGACACCTATATTTGAAATGCCTATCGGCACCTATATTTTAAATGCCCATCGGCATCTATATCTGATATGCCTATCGGCACCTATATTTGAAATGCCTATCGGCACCTATTTTTGAAATGCCTATCGGAAACTACATCTAAAATGCCTATCGGCACCTATTTTTAAAATGCCAATCGGCAACTATGTCTGAAATGCCTATCGGCACCTATATCTGAAATGCCTATCGGCACCTATATCTGAAATGCCTATCGGCACCTGTTTTTGAAATGCCTATCGGAAACTACATCTGAAATGCCTAATAGCACCTATATTTGAAATGCCTATCGGCAACCATACCTGAAATGCCTATCGACACCTATATTTGAAATACCATAGGCTTCTATATCTGAAATGCCTATCGGCACCTATTTTTAAAATGCCAATCGGCAACTATATCTGAAATGCCTATCGGCACCTATATCTGAAATGCCTATCTGCACCAATTTTTTAAATGCCTATCGGAAACTACATCTAAAATGCCTATCAGCACCTATATTTGAAATGCCTATCGGCAACCATATCTGGAATGCCTATCGGCACCTATATTTGATATACCTATCGGCATCTATATCTGAAATGCCTATCGACACCTATATCTGAAATGCCTATCGACACCTATATCTGAAATGCCTATCGACACCTATATCTGAAATGCCTATCGACACCTATATCTGAAATGCCTATCGACACCTATATCTGAAATGCCTATCGACACCTATATCTGAAATGCCTATCGACACCTATTTTTGAAATGCCTATCGGAAACTACATCTGAAAAGCCTATCAGCACCTATATTTGAAATGCTTATCGGCAACCATATCTGGAATGCCTATCGGCACCTATATTTGAAATGCCTATCGACACCTATATCTGAAATGCCTATCGGCACCTATATCTGAAATGCCTATCGACACCTATATCTGAAATGCCTATCGACACCTATATCTGAAATGCCTATCGACACCTATATCTGAAATGCCTATCGACACCTATATCTGAAATGCCTATCGACAACTATATCTGAAATGCCTATCGACACCTATATCTGAAATGCCTATCGACACCTATATCTGAAATGCCTATCGACACCTATATCTGAAATGCCTATCGACACCTATTTTTGAAATGCCTATCGGAAACTACATCTGAAATGCCTATCAGAACCTATATTTGAAATGCCTATCGGCAACCATATCTGGAATGCCTATCGGCACCTATATTTGAAATGCCTATCGGCTTCTATATCTAAAATGCCTATCGGCACCTATTTTTAAAATGCCAATCGGCAACTATATCTGAAATGCCTATCGGCACCTATATCTGAAATGCCTATCGACACCTATATCTGATATGCATATCGACACCTATATCTGAAATGCCTATCGACATCTATATCTGAAATGCCTATCGACACCTATATCTGAAATGCCTATCGACACCTATATCTGAAATGCCTATCGACACCTATATCTGAAATGCCTATCGACACCTATATCTGAAATGCCTATCGACACCTATTTTTGAAATGCCTATCGGAAACTACATCTGAAATGCCTATCAGCACCTATATTTGAAATGCCTATCGGCAACCATATCTGGAATGCCTATCGGCACCTATATTTGAAATGCCTATCGGCTTCTATATCTGAAATGCCTATCGGCACCTGTTTTTAAAATGCCAATCGGCAACTATATCTGAAATGCCTATCGGCACCTATATCTGAAATGCCTATCGGCATCAATTTTTGAAATGCCTATCGGAAACTACATCTAAACTGCCTATAAGCACCTATATTTGAAATGCCTATCGGCAACCATATCTGGAATGCCTATCGGCACCTATATTTGAAATGCCTATCGGCTTCTATATCTGAAATGCCTATCGGCACCTATTTTTAAAATGCCAATTGGCAACTATATCTGAAATGCCTATCGGCACCTATATCTGAAATGCCTATCGGCACCTATTTTTGAAATGTTTATCGTAAACTACATCTGAAATGCTCATCAGCACCTATATTTGAAATGCCTATTGGCAACCATATCTGGAATGCCTATCGGCACCTATATTTGAAATGCCTATCGGTTTCTATATCTGAAATGCCTATCGGCACCTATTTTTAAAATGCCAATCGGCAACTATATCTGAAATGCCTATCGGCACCTATATCTGAAATGCCTATCGGCACCAATTTTTTTAATGCCTATCGGAAACTACATCTGAAATGCCTATCAGCACCTATATTTGAAATGCCTATCGGCAACCATATCTGGAATGCCTATCGGCACCTATATCTAAAATGCCTATCGGCTTCTATATCTGAAATGCCTATCGGCACCTATTTTTAAAATGCCAATCGGCAACTATATCTGAAATGCCTATCGGCACCTATATCTGAAATGCCTATCGGCACCTATTTTTGAAATGCCTATCGGAAACTACATCTGAAATGCCTATCAGCACCTATATTTGAAATGCCTATCGGCAACAATATCTGGAATGCCTATCGTCACCTATATTTGAAATGCCTATCGGCTTCTATATCTGAAATGCCTATCGGCACCTATTTTTAAAATGCCAATCGGCAACCATGTCTGAAATGCCTATCGGCACCTATATCTGAAATGCCTATCGGCACCTATGTTTGAAATGCCTATCGGAAACTACATCTGAAATGCCTATCAGCACCTATATTTGAAATGCCTATCGGCAACCATATCTGGAATGCCTATCGGCACCTATATTTGAAATGCCTATCGGCTTCTATATCTGAAATGCCTATCGGCACCTATTTTTAAAATGCCAATCGGCAACTATATCTGAAATGCCTATCGGCACCTATATCTGAAATGCCTATCGACACCTATTTTTGAAATGCCTATCGGAAACTACATTTGAAATGCCTATCAGCACTTATATTTGAAATGCCTATCGGCAACCATAAATGGAATGCCTATCGGCACCTATATTTGAAATGCCTATCGGCTTCTATATCTGAAATGCCTATCGGCACCTATTTTTAAAATGCCAATCGGCAACTATATCTGAAATGCCTTTCGGCATTCATATCTGAAATGCCTATCGACACCTATATTTAAAATGCCTATTGGCACCTATATTTTAAATGCCTATAGGCAACTATATCTGATATGCCTATCGGCACCTCTATCTGAAATGCCTATCGGCACCAATTTTTTAAATGCCTATCGCAAACTACATCTGAAATGCCTAACAGCACCTATATTTGAAATGCCTATCGGCAACCATCTCTGGAATGCCTATCGGCACCTATATTTAAAATGCCTATCGGCTTCTATATCTGAAATGCCTATCAGTACCTATTTTTAAAATGCCAATAGGCAACTATATCTGAAATGCCTATCAGCACCTATATCTGAAATGCCTATCGGCACCTATTTTTGAAATGCCTATCGGAAACTACATCTGAAATGCCTATCAGCACCTATATTTGAAATGCCTATCGGCAATCATATCTGGAATGCCTATCGGTACCTATATTTGAAATGCCTATCGGCTTCTATATCTGAAATGCCTATCGGCACCTATTTTCAAAATGCCAATCGGCAACCATGTCTGAAATGCCTATCGGCACAAATATCTGAAATGCCTATCGGCACCTCTTTTTGAAATGCCTATCGGAAACTACATCTGAAATGCCTATCAGCACCTATATTTGAAATGCCTATCGGCAACCATATCTGGAATGCCTATCGGCACCTATATTTGAAATGCCTATCGGCTTCTATATCTGAAATGCCTATCGGCACCTATTTTTAAAATGCCAATCGGCAACTATATCTGAAATGCCTATCGGCACCTATATCTGAAATGCCTATCGGCACCTATTTTTTCATTTGCCTATCGGAAACTACATCTGAAATGCCTATCAGCACCTATATTTGAAATGCCAATCGGCAACTATATCTGAAGTGTCTATCGGCACCTATATCTGAAATGCCTATCGGCATCCATTTTTGAAATGCCTATCGAAAACTACATCTGAAATGCCTATCAGCATCTATATTTGAAATGGCTATCGGCAACCACATCAGAAATGCCTATCGGCACCTATATCTGAAATGCCTTTCGGCATTTATATCTGAAATGCCTATCGACACCTATATTTTAAATGCCTATCGGCACCTATATTTTAAATGCCTATCGGCAACTATATCTGATATGGCCTATCGGCACCTATATCTGAAATGCCTATCGGCACCTATTTTTGAAATGCCTATCGGAAACTACATCTAAAATGCCTATCGGCACCTATTTTTAAAATGCCAATCGGCAACTATATCTGAATTGCCTATCGGCACCTATATCTGAAATGCCTATCGTCACCTATTTTTGAAATGCCTATTGGAAACTACATCTGAAATGCCTATCAGCACCTATATTTGAAATGCCTATCGGCAACCATATCTGAAGTGCCTATCGACACCTATATTTGAAATGCCTATCGGCTTCTATATCTGAAATGCCTATCGACACCTATTTTTAAAATGCCAATCGGCAACAATATCTGAAATGCTTATCGGCACCTATATCTGGAATGCCTATCGGCACCTATATTTGAAATGCCTATCGGCTTCTATATCTGAAATGCCTATCGGCACCTATTTAAAAAATGCCAAATCGGCAACTATATCTGAAACGCCTATCGGCACCTATTTTTGAAGTGCCTATCGGAAACTACATCTGAAATGCCTATCAGCACCAATATTTGAAATGCCTATCGGCACCCATATCTGAAATGCCTATCGACACCTATATTTGAAATACCTATCGGCTTCTATATCTGAAATGCCTATCGGCACCTATTTTTAAAGTGCCAATCGGCAACTATATCTGGAATGCCTATCGGCACCTATATCTGAAATGCCTATCGGCACCAATTTTTGAAATGCCTATCGGAAACTACATCTGAAATGCCTTTCAGCACTTATATTTGAAATGCCTATCGGCAACCATATCTGGAATGCCTATCGGCATCTACATTTGAAATGCCTATCGGCTTCTATATCTGAAATGCCTACCGGCACCTATTTTAAAAATGCCAATCGGCAACTATATCTGAAATGCCTATCGGCACCTATATCTGAAATGCCTATCGGCACCTATTTTTGAAATGCCTATCGGAAACTACATCTGAAATGCCTATCAGCACCTATATTTGAAATGCCTATCGGCAACCATATCTGGAATGCCTATCGGCACCTATATTTGAAATGCCTATCGGCTTCTATATCTGAAATGCCTATCGGCACCTATATCTAAAATGCCTATCGGCACCTATTTTTGAAATGCCTATCGGAAACTACATCTAAAATGCCTATCAGCACCTATATTTGAAATTCCTATCGGCAACCATATCCGGAATGCCTATCGGCACCTATATTTAAAATGCCTATCGGCTTCTATATCTGAAATGCCCATCGGCACCTATTTTTAAAATGCCAATCGGCAACTATATCTGAAATGCCTATCGGCACCTATATCTGAAATGCCTATCGGCACCAATTTTTGAAATGCCTATCGGAAACTACATCTGAAATGCCTATCAGCACCTATATTTGAAATGCCTATCGGCAACCATATCTGGGATGCTTATCCGCACCTATATTTGAAATGCCTATCGGCATCTAAATCTGAAATGCCTATCGGCACCTATTTTTAAAATGCCAATCGGCAACTATATCTGAAATGCCTATCGGCACCTATATCTAAAATGCCTATCGGCACCAATTTTTGAAATGCCTATCGGAAACTACATCTGAAATGCCTATCAGCACCTATATTTAAAATGCCTATCGGCAACCATATCTGGAATGCCTATCGGCACCTATATTTGAAATGCCTATCGGCTTCTATATCTGAAATGCCTTTTGGCACATATTTTCAAAATGCCAATCGGCAACTATGTCTGTAATGCCTATCGGCACCTATATCTGAAATGCCTATCGGCACCTATTTTTAAAATGCCAATCGGCAACTATATCTGAATTGCCTATCGGCACCTATATCTGAAATGCCTATCGTCACCTATTTTTGAAATGCCTATTGGAAACTACATCTGAAATGCCTATCAGCACCTATATTTGAAATGCCTATCGGCAACCATATCTGAAGTGCCTATCGACACCTATATTTGAAATGCCTATCGGCTTCTATATCTGAAATGCCTATCGACACCTATTTTTAAAATGCCAATCGGCAACAATATCTGAAATGCTTATCGGCACCTATATCTGGAATGCCTATCGGCACCTATATTTGAAATGCCTATCGGCTTCTATATCTGAAATGCCTATCGGCACCTATTTAAAAAATGCCAAATCGGCAACTATATCTGAAACGCCTATCGGCACCTATTTTTGAAGTGCCTATCGGAAACTACATCTGAAATGCCTATCAGCACCAATATTTGAAATGCCTATCGGCACCCATATCTGAAATGCCTATCGACACCTATATTTGAAATACCTATCGGCTTCTATATCTGAAATGCCTATCGGCACCTATTTTTAAAGTGCCAATCGGCAACTATATCTGGAATGCCTATCGGCACCTATATCTGAAATGCCTATCGGCACCAATTTTTGAAATGCCTATCGGAAACTACATCTGAAATGCCTTTCAGCACTTATATTTGAAATGCCTATCGGCAACCATATCTGGAATGCCTATCGGCATCTACATTTGAAATGCCTATCGGCTTCTATATCTGAAATGCCTACCGGCACCTATTTTAAAAATGCCAATCGGCAACTATATCTGAAATGCCTATCGGCACCTATATCTGAAATGCCTATCGGCACCTATTTTTGAAATGCCTATCGGAAACTACATCTGAAATGCCTATCAGCACCTATATTTGAAATGCCTATCGGCAACCATATCTGGAATGCCTATCGGCACCTATATTTGAAATGCCTATCGGCTTCTATATCTGAAATGCCTATCGGCACCTATATCTAAAATGCCTATCGGCACCTATTTTTGAAATGCCTATCGGAAACTACATCTAAAATGCCTATCAGCACCTATATTTGAAATTCCTATCGGCAACCATATCCGGAATGCCTATCGGCACCTATATTTAAAATGCCTATCGGCTTCTATATCTGAAATGCCCATCGGCACCTATTTTTAAAATGCCAATCGGCAACTATATCTGAAATGCCTATCGGCACCTATATCTGAAATGCCTATCGGCACCAATTTTTGAAATGCCTATCGGAAACTACATCTGAAATGCCTATCAGCACCTATATTTGAAATGCCTATCGGCAACCATATCTGGGATGCTTATCCGCACCTATATTTGAAATGCCTATCGGCATCTAAATCTGAAATGCCTATCGGCACCTATTTTTAAAATGCCAATCGGCAACTATATCTGAAATGCCTATCGGCACCTATATCTAAAATGCCTATCGGCACCAATTTTTGAAATGCCTATCGGAAACTACATCTGAAATGCCTATCAGCACCTATATTTAAAATGCCTATCGGCAACCATATCTGGAATGCCTATCGGCACCTATATTTGAAATGCCTATCGGCTTCTATATCTGAAATGCCTTTTGGCACATATTTTCAAAATGCCAATCGGCAACTATGTCTGTAATGCCTATCGGCACCTATATCTGAAATGCCTATCGGCACCTATTTTTGAAATGCCTATCGGAAACTACATCTGAAATGCCTATCAGCACCAATATTTGAAATGCCTATCGGCAACCATATCTGAAATGCCTACCGACACCTATATTTGAAATACCTATCGGCTTCTATATCTGAAATGCCTATCGGCACCTATATCTGAAATGCCTATCCGCACCTATTTTTGAAATGCTTATCGGAAACTACATCTGAAATGCCTATCAGCACCTATATTTGAAATGCCTATCGACTTCTATATCTGAAATGCCTATCGGCACCCATTTTTAAAATGCCAATCGGCAACTATACCTGAAATGCCTATCGGCACCTATATCTGAATTTCCTATCGGCACCTATTTTTGAAATGCCTATCGGAAATTACATCTGAAATACCTATCAGCACCTATATTTGAAATGCCTGTCGGCAACCATATCTGGAATGCCTATCGGCACCTATATTTGAAATGCCTATCGGCTTCTATATCTGAAATGCCTAACGGCACCTATTTTTAAAATGCCAATCCGCAACTGTATCTGTAATGCCTATCGGCACCTATATCTGAAATGCCTATCTGCACCTATTTATGAAATGCCTATCGGAAACTACATCTGAAATGCCTATCAGCACCAATATTTGAAATGCCTATCGGCAACCATATCTGAAATGCCTATCGACACCTATATTTGAAACACCTATCGGCTTCTCTATCTGAAATGCGTATAGGCACCTATTTTTAAAATGCCAATCGGCAACTATATCTGAAATGCCTTTCGGCACCTTTAACTGAAATGCCTATCGGCACCAATTTTTGAAATGCCTATTGGAAACTACATCTGAAATGCCTATCAGCACCTACTTTTGAAATGCCTATCGGCAACCATATCTGGAATGCCTATCGGCACCTATATTTGAATTGCCTATCGGCTTCTATATCTGAAATGCCTATCGGCACCGATTTTTTAAATGCCAATCGGCAACTATATCTGAAGTGTCTATCGGCACCTATATCTGAAATGCCTATCGGCACCTATTTTTGAAATGCCTATCGAAAACTACATCTGAAATGCCTATCAGCACCTATATTTGAAATGCCTATCGGCAACCACATCAGAAATGCCTATCGGCACCTATATCTGAAATGCCTTTCGGCATTTATATCTGAAATGCCTATCGACACCTATATTTGAAATGCCTATCGGCACCTATATTTTAAATGCCTATCGGCAACTATATCTGATATGCCTATCGGCACCTATATCTGAAATGCCTATCGGCACCTATTTTTGAAATGCCTATCGGAAACTACATCTAAAATGCCTATCGGCACCTATTTTTAAAATGCCAATCGGCAACTATATCTGAAATGCCTATCGGTACCTATATCTGAAATGCCTATCGGAAACTACATCTGGAATGCCTATCAGCACCTATATTTGAAATGCCTATCGGCAACCATATCTGATATGCCTATCGACACCTATATTTGAAATACCTATCGGCTTCTATATCTGCAATGCCTATCGGCACCTATTTTTAAAATGCCAATCGGTAACTATATCTGAAATGCCTATCGGTACCTATATCTGAAATGCCTATCGGCACCTATATTTGAAATGCCTATCGGCTTCTATATCTGAAATGCCTATCGACACCTATTTTTAAAATGCCAATCGGCAACTATATCTGAAATGCCTATCGGCACCTATATCTGAAATGCCTATCGGCACCAATTTTAGAAATGCCTATCGGAAACTACATCTGAAATGCCAATCAGCACCTATATTTGAAATGCCTATCGGCAACCATATCTGAAATGCCTATCGACACCTATAATTGAAATACCTATCGGCTTCTATATCTTAAATGCCTATCGGCACCTATTTTTAAAGTGCCAATCGGCAACTATATCTGAAATGCCTATCGGCACCTATATCTAAAATGCCTATCGGCACAAATTTTTGAAATGCCTATCGGAAACTACATCTGAAATGCCTTTCAGCACTTATATTTGAAATGCCTATCGGCAACCATATCTGGAATGCCTATCGGCACCTACATTTGAAATGCCTATCGACTTCTATATCTGAAATGCCTACCGGCACCTATTTTAAAAATGCCAATCGGCAACTATATCTGAAATGCCTATCGGCACCTATATCTGAAATGCCTATCGGCACCTATTTTTGAAATGCCTATCGGAAACTACATCTGAAATGCCTATCAGCACCTATATTTGAAATGCCTATCGGCAACCATATCTGGAATGCCTATCGGCACCTATATTTGAAATGCCTATCGGCTTCTATATCTGAAATGCCTATCGGCACCTATATCTAAAATGCCTATCGGCACCTATTTTTGAAATGCCTATCGGAAACTACATCTAAAATGCCTATCAGCACCTATATTTGAAATTCCTATCGGCAACCATATCCGGAATGCCTATCGGCACCTATATTTAAAATGCCTATCGGCTTCTATATCTGAAATGCCCATCGGCACCTATTTTTAAAATGCCAATCGGCAACTATATCTGAAATGCCTATCGGCACCTATATCTGAAATGCCTATCGGCACCAATTTTTGAAATGCCTATCGGAAACTACATCTGAAATGCCTATCAGCACCTATATTTGAAATGCCTATCGGCAACCATATCTGGGATGCTTATCCGCACCTATATTTGAAATGCCTATCGGCATCTAAATCTGAAATGCCTATCGGCACCTATTTTTAAAATGCCAATCGGCAACTATATCTGAAATGCCTATCGGCACCTATATCTAAAATGCCTATCGGCACCAATTTTTGAAATGCCTATCGGAAACTACATCTGAAATGCCTATCAGCACCTATATTTAAAATGCCTATCGGCAACCATATCTGGAATGCCTATCGGCACCTATATTTGAAATGCCTATCGGCTTCTATATCTGAAATGCCTTTTGGCACATATTTTCAAAATGCCAATCGGCAACTATGTCTGTAATGCCTATCGGCACCTATATCTGAAATGCCTATCGGCACCTATTTTTGAAATGCCTATCGGAAACTACATCTGAAATGCCTATCAGCACCAATATTTGAAATGCCTATCGGCAACCATATCTGAAATGCCTACCGACACCTATATTTGAAATACCTATCGGCTTCTATATCTGAAATGCCTATCGGCACCTATATCTGAAATGCCTATCCGCACCTATTTTTGAAATGCTTATCGGAAACTACATCTGAAATGCCTATCAGCACCTATATTTGAAATGCCTATCGACTTCTATATCTGAAATGCCTATCGGCACCCATTTTTAAAATGCCAATCGGCAACTATACCTGAAATGCCTATCGGCACCTATATCTGAATTTCCTATCGGCACCTATTTTTGAAATGCCTATCGGAAATTACATCTGAAATACCTATCAGCACCTATATTTGAAATGCCTGTCGGCAACCATATCTGGAATGCCTATCGGCACCTATATTTGAAATGCCTATCGGCTTCTATATCTGAAATGCCTAACGGCACCTATTTTTAAAATGCCAATCCGCAACTGTATCTGTAATGCCTATCGGCACCTATATCTGAAATGCCTATCTGCACCTATTTATGAAATGCCTATCGGAAACTACATCTGAAATGCCTATCAGCACCAATATTTGAAATGCCTATCGGCAACCATATCTGAAATGCCTATCGACACCTATATTTGAAACACCTATCGGCTTCTCTATCTGAAATGCGTATAGGCACCTATTTTTAAAATGCCAATCGGCAACTATATCTGAAATGCCTTTGGGCACCTTTAACTGAAATGCCTATCGGCACCAATTTTTGAAATGCCTATTGGAAACTACATCTGAAATGCCTATCAGCACCTACTTTTGAAATGCCTATCGGCAACCATATCTGGAATGCCTATCGGCACCTATATTTGAATTGCCTATCGGCTTCTATATCTGAAATGCCTATCGGCACCGATTTTTTAAATGCCAATCGGCAACTATATCTGAAGTGTCTATCGGCACCTATATCTGAAATGCCTATCGGCACCTATTTTTGAAATGCCTATCGAAAACTACATCTGAAATGCCTATCAGCACCTATATTTGAAATGCCTATCGGCAACCACATCAGAAATGCCTATCGGCACCTATATCTGAAATGCCTTTCGGCATTTATATCTGAAATGCCTATCGACACCTATATTTGAAATGCCTATCGGCACCTATATTTTAAATGCCTATCGGCAACTATATCTGATATGCCTATCGGCACCTATATCTGAAATGCCTATCGGCACCTATTTTTGAAATGCCTATCGGAAACTACATCTAAAATGCCTATCGGCACCTATTTTTAAAATGCCAATCGGCAACTATATCTGAAATGCCTATCGGTACCTATATCTGAAATGCCTATCGGAAACTACATCTGGAATGCCTATCAGCACCTATATTTGAAATGCCTATCGGCAACCATATCTGATATGCCTATCGACACCTATATTTGAAATACCTATCGGCTTCTATATCTGAAATGCCTATCGGCACCTATTTTTAAAATGCCAATCGGTAACTATATCTGAAATGCCTATCGGTACCTATATCTGAAATGCCTATCGGCACCTATATTTGAAATGCCTATCGGCTTCTATATCTGAAATGCCTATCGACACCTATTTTTAAAATGCCAATCGGCAACTATATCTGAAATGCCTATCGGCACCTATATCTGAAATGCCTATCGGCACCAATTTTAGAAATGCCTATCGGAAACTACATCTGAAATGCCAATCAGCACCTATATTTGAAATGCCTATCGGCAACCATATCTGAAATGCCTATCGACACCTATAATTGAAATACCTATCGGCTTCTATATCTTAAATGCCTATCGGCACCTATTTTTAAAGTGCCAATCGGCAACTATATCTGAAATGCCTATCGGCACCTATATCTAAAATGCCTATCGGCACAAATTTTTGAAATGCCTATCGGAAACTACATCTGAAATGCCTTTCAGCACTTATATTTGAAATGCCTATCGGCAACCATATCTGGAATGCCTATCGGCACCTACATTTGAAATGCCTATCGACTTCTATATCTGAAATGCCTACCGGCACCTATTTTAAAAATGCCAATCGGCAACTATATCTGAAATGCCTATCGGCACCTATATCTGAAATGCCTATCGGCACCTATATCTGAAATGCCTATCGGCACCTATTTTTGAAATGCCTATCGGAAACTACATCTGAAATGCCTATCAGCACCTATATTTGAAATGCCTATAGGTTACCATATCTGGAATGCCTATCGGCACCTATATTTGAAATGCCTATCGGCTTCTATATCTGAAATGCCTATCGGCACCTATATCTAAAATGCCTATCGGCACCTATTTTTGAAATGCCTATCGGAAACTACATCTAAAATGCCTATCAGCACCTATATTTGAAATTCCTATCGGCAACCATATCCGGAATGCCCATCGGCACCTATATTTAAAATGCCTATCGGCTTCCATATCTGAAATGCCTATCGGCACCTATTTTTAAAATGCCAATCGGCAACTATATCTGAAATGCCTATCGGCACCTACATCTGAAATTCCTATCGGCACCAATTTTTGAAATGCCTATCAGGAACTACATATGAAATGCCTATCAGCACCAATATTTGAAATGCCTATCGGCAACCATATCTGGAATGCTTATCGGCACCTATATTTGAAATGCCTATCGGCTTCTATATCTGAAATGCCTATCGGCACCTATTTTTAAAATTCCAATCGGCAACAATATCTGAAATGCCTATCGGCACCTATATCTGAAATGCCCATCGGCACCAATTTTTGAAATGCCTATCGGAAACTACATCTGAAATGCCTTTCAGCACTTATATTTGAAATGCCTATCGGCAACTATATCTGGAATTAGTATCAGGTAAATATCCACACAAGATACGATATATTATAGTATTTATTTTCAAAAGAAATTAAATGACGACGACAACATGTTTCGGCAAAAAAGCCATCTTCAGGTCAATAATACAAAAGGACATTAAATCTATAAAACAATGTTTTTATACAAATATATGTTAATTATCCAAATCACATATTAATTTTTTAAAAATATGAAAACTTACGTATAAAAATATAAAGTACTGAGAATCATTACAGTATGATTGTGTAAAGGAAGAAATAAAATCTTTGAGTTATCAAGTAAACAACCATTTTCTTCTATTGAAAGAACTGATATAATTGTCAATAACTTTAATTGCTATGAAAAATAAAATGAAATTAAAAATTAAATAAAAACGTGTACAACGCCATGTTGGTTAAAATTACATAGAGGTTGACCAAGGTCAATCAAGATTATCAATGCCTAAAGTAATAAATCAACATGCCATCTATTATCAGAAATTGGAATAAACCAAAGCGGTTTATTTGAAATTGAAATATAGTAATGAATTAAAACATAAAATCGATTACTGTGGAACGTTCAATATCAGACTTTAACGATAACTCTTGTCTGAATTTAAAGTCTGATATTGAACGTTCCACAGTATTCGATTTTATGTTTTAATTCATTACTATATTTCAATTTCAAATAAACCGCTTTGGTTTATTCCAATTTCTGATAATAGATGGCATGTTGATTTATTACTTTAGGCATTGATAATCTTGATTGACCTTGGTCAACCTCTTTGTAATTTTAACCAACATGGCGTTGTACACGTTTTTATTTAATTTTTAATTTCATTTTATTTTTCATAGCAATTAAAGTTATTGACAATTATATCAGTTCTTTCAATAGAAGAAAATGGTTGTTTACTTGATAACTCAAAGATTTTATTTCTTCCTTTACACAATCATACTGTAATGATTCTCAGTACTTTATATTTTTATACGTAAGTTTTCATATATTTAAAAAATTAATATGTGATTTGGATAATTAACATATATTTGTATAAAAACATTGTTTTATAGATTTAATGTCCTTTTGTATTATTGACCTGAAGATGGCTTTTTTGCCGAAACATGTTGTCGTCGTCATTTAATTTCTTTTGAAAATAAATACTATAATATATCGTATCTGGTGTGGATATTTACCTGATACTAATACTTAACACAAGAAGTGGAGTCTTATCCAATATATCTGGAATGCCTATCGGCACCTATATTTGAAATGCCTATCGGCTTCTATATCTGAAATGCCTATCGGCACCTATTTTAAAAATGCTAATCGGCAACTATATCTGAAATGCCTATCGGCACCTATATTTGAGATACCTATCGGCACCAATATCTGAAATGCCTATCGGCAGCTATTTTTTAAATGCCTATCGAAAACTACATCTGAAATGCCTATCAGCACCTATATTTGAAATGCCTATCGGCAACCACATCAGAAATTCCTATCGGCACCTATATCTGAAATGCCTTTCGGCATTTATATCTGAAATGCTTATCGACACCTATATTTGAAATGCCTATCGGCAACCATATCTGGAATGCCTATCGGCACCTATATTTGAAATGCCTATTGGCTTCTATATCTGAAATGCCTACCGGCACCTATTTTTAAAATGCCAATCGGTAACTATATCTGAAATGCCTATCGGCACCTATATCTGAAATGCCTATCGGCACGTATTTTTGAAATGCCTATCGGAAACTACATCTGAAATGCCTATCAGCACCTATATTTGAAATGCCTATAGGCAACCACATCAGAAATGCCTATCGGCACCTATATCTGAAATGCTATTCGGCATTTATATCTGAAATGCCTATCGACACCTATATTTGAAATGCCTATCGGCACCTATATTTTAAATGCCCATCGGCAACTATATCTGATATGCCTATCGGCACCTATATTTGAAATGCCTATCGGCACCTATTTTTGAAATGCCTATCGGAAACTACATCTAAAATGCCTATCGGCACCTATTTTTAAAATGCCAATCGGCAACTATATCTGAAATGCCTATCGGCACCTATATCTGAAATGCCTATCTGCACCAATTTTTTAAATGCCTATCGGAAACTACATCTAAAATGCCTATCAGCACCTATATTTGAAATGCCTATCGGCAACCATATCTGGAATGCCTATCGGCACCTATATTTGATATACCTATCGGCTTCTATATCTGAAATGCCTATCGGCACCTATTTTTAAAATGCCAATCGGCAACTATATCTAAAATGCCTATCGGCACCTATATCTGAAATGCCTATCGTCACCAATTTTTGAAATGCCTATCAGAAACTACATCTGAAATGCCTATCAGCACCTATATTTGAAATTCCTATCGGCAACCATATCTGGAATGCTTATCGGCACCTATATTTGAAATGCCTATCGGCTTCTATATCTGAAATCCCTATCGGCACCTATTTTAAAAATGCCAATCGGCAACTATATCTGAAATGCCTATCGGCACCTATATCTGAAATGCCTATCGGCACCTATTTTTGAAATGCCTATCGGAATATACATCTGAAATGCCTATCAGCACCAATATTTGAAATGCCTATCGGCAACCATATCTGAAATGCCTATCGACACCTATATTTGAAATACCTATCGGCTTCTATATCTGAAATGCCTATCGGCACCTATTTTTAAAATGCCAATCGGCAACTATATCTTAAATGCCTATCGGCACCTATATCTGAAATGCCTATCGGCACCAATTTTTGAAATGCCTATCGGAAACTACATCTGAAATGCCTATCAGCACCTATATTTGAAATGCCTATCGGCAACCATATTTGGAATGCCTATCGGCACCTATATTTGAAATGCCTATCGGCTTCTATATCTGAAATGCCTATCGGCACCTATTTTTAAAATGCCAATCGGCAACTATATCTGAAATGCCTATCGGCACCTATATCTGAAATGCCTATCGGCACCTATTTTTGAAATGCCTATCAGAAACTACATCTGAAATGCCTATCAGCACCTATATTTGAAATGCCTATCGGCAAACATATCTGGAATGCCTATCGGCACCTATATTTGAAATGCCTATCGGCTTCTATATCTGAAAGGCCTATCGGCACCTATATCTGAAATGCCTATCGGCACCTATATTTAAAATGCCTATCGGAAACTACAGCTGAAATGCCTATTAGCACCAATATTTGAAATGCCTATCGGCAACCATATCTGAAATGCCTATCGACACCTATATTTGAAATACCTATCGGCTTCTATATCTGGAATGCCTATCGGCACATATTTTTAAAATGCCAATCGGTAACTATATCTGAAATGCCTATCGGCACCTATATCTGAAATGCCTATCGGCACCAATTTTTAAAGTGCCTATCGGAAACTACATCTGATATGCCTATCAGCACCTATATTTGAAATGCCTATCGGCAACCATATCTGGAATGCCTATCGGCACCTATATTTGAAATGCCTATCGGCAACCACATCACAAATGCCTATCGGCACCTATATCTGAAATGCCTTTCGGCATTTAGATCTGAAATGCCTATCGACAGCTATATTTGTAATGCCTATCGGCACCTATATTTTAAATGCCTATCGGCAACTATATCTGATATGCCTATCGGCACCTATATCTGAAATGCCTATCGGAACCTATTTTTGAAATGCCTATCGGAAACTACATCTAAAATGCCTATCAGCACCTATATTTGAAATGCCTATCGGCAACCATATCTGGAATGCCTATCGGCACATATATTTGAAATGCCTATCAGCTTCTATATTTGAAATGCCTATCGGCACCTATTTTTAAAATGCCAATCATCAACTATATCTGAAATGCCTATCGGCGCCTATATCTGAAATGCCTATGGGCACCAATTTTTGAAATGCCTATCAGAAACTACATCTGAAATGCCTCTCAGCACCTATATTTGAAATGCCTATCGGCACCTATATCTGAAATGCCTATGGGCACCAATTTTTGAAATGCCTATCGGAAACTACATCTAAAATGCCTCTCAGCACCTATATTTGAAATGCCTATCGGCAACCATATCTTAAATGCCTATCGACACCTATATTTGAAATACCTATCGGCTTCTATATCTGAAATGCCTATCGGCACCTATTTTAAAAATGCCAATAGGCAACTATATCTGAAATGCCTATCGGCACCTATATCTGAAATGCCTATCGGCACCAATTTTTGAAATGCCTATCGGAAACTACATCTGAAATGCCTATCAGCACCTATATTTGAAATGCCTATCGGATTCTATATCTGAAATGCCTATCGACACCTATTTTTAAAATGCCAATCGGTAACTATATCTGAAACGCATATCGGCACCTATATCTGAAATGCCTATCGGTACCTATTTTTGAAATGCCTATCGGAAACTACATCTAAAATGCCTATCGGCAACTTTTTTTAAAATGCCAATCGGCAAATATATCTGAAATGCCTATCGGCACCTTTATCTATAATGCCTATCGGCACCTATTTTTGAAATGCCTATCGGAAACTACATCTAAAATGCCTTTCGGCACCTATTTTTAAAATACCTTTCGGCACCTATATCTAAAATGCCTATCGGCACCTATTTTTAAAATGCCAATCGGCATCTATATCTGAAATGCCTATCAGCACCTATATTTGAAATGCCTATCGGCAATTATATCTGAAATGCCTATCGACACCTATATTTGAAATACCTACCAGCTTCTATATCTGAAATGCCTATCGGCACCATTTTTTGAAATGCCTATCGGAAACTATATCTGGAATGCCTATCAGCATCTATATTTGAAATGCCTATCGGCAACCATATCTGGAATGCCTATCGGCACCTATATTTGAAATGCCTATCGTCTTCTATATCTGAATTGCCTATCGACACCTATTTTTAAAATGCCTATCGGCAACTATATCTGAAATGCCTATCAGAACCTATATCTGAAATGCCTATCGGCACCAATTTTTGAAATGCCTATCGGAAACTACATCTGAAATGCCTATCAGCACCTATATTTGAAATGCCTATCGGCAACCATATCTGGAATGCCTATCGGCACCTACATTTGAAATGCCTATCGGCAACCATAACTGAAATGCCTATCGGCACCTATTTTTAAAATATAAATCGGCAACTATATCTGAAATGCCTATCGGCACCTATATCTGAAATGCCTATCGGCACCTATTTATGAAATGCATATCGAAAACTACATCTGAAATGCCTATCAGCACCTATATTTAAAATGCCTATCGGCAACCACATCAGAAATGCCTATCGGCACCTATATCTAAAATGCCTTTCGGCATTTATATTTGAAATGCCTATCGACACCTATATTTGAAATGCCTATCGGCACCTATATTTTAAATGCCTATCGGCAACTATATCTGATATGCCTATCAGCACCTATATCTGAAATGCCTATCGGCACCTATTTTTTAAATGCCTATCTTAACCTACATCTAAAATGCCTATCGGCACCTATTTTTAAAATGCCAATCGGCAACTATATCTGAAATGCCTATCGGCACCTATAACTGAAATGCCTATCGGCACCTATATTTAAAATGCCTATCGGCAACCATATCTGAAATGCCTATCGACACCTATATTTGAAATACCTATCGGCTTCTATATCTGAAATGCCTATCGGCACCTATTTTTAAAATGCCAATCGGCAACTATATCTGAAATCCCTATCGGCACCTATATCTGAAATGCCTATCGGCACCAATTTTTGAAATGCCTATCGGAAACTACATCTGAAATGCCTATCAGCACCTATATTTGATATGCCTATCGGCAACCATATCTGAAATGCCTTTCGGCACCTATATTTGAAATGCCTATCGGCTTCTATATTTGAAATGCCTATCGACACCTATTTTTAAAATGCCAATTGGCAACTATATCTGAAATGCCTATCGGCACCTATATCTGAAATGCCTATCGGTACCTATTTTTGAAATGCCTATCGGAAACTACATCTGAAATGCCTATCAGCACCTATATTTGAAATGCCTATCGGCAACCACATCAGAAATGCCTATCGGCACCTATATCTAAAATGCCTTTCGGCAATTATATCTGAAATGCCTATCGGCACCTATATTTTAAATGCCTATCGGCAACTATATCTGATATGCCTATCGGCACCTATATCTGAAATGCCTGTCGGTACCTATTTTTGAAATGCCTATCGGAAACTACATCTAAAATGCCTATCGGCACCTTTTTTTAAAATGCCAATCGGCAACTATATCTGAAATGCCTATCGGCACCTATATCTATAATGCCTATCGGCACCTATTTTTGAAATGCCTATCGGAAACTACATCTAAAATGCCTGTCGGCACCTATTTTTAAAATACCTATCGGCACCTATATCCGAAATGCCTATCGGTACCTATTTTTGAAATGCCTATCGGAAACTACATCTAAAATGCCTATCGGCACCTATTTTTAAAATGCCAATCGGCAACTATATCAGAAATGCCTATCAGCACCTATATTTGAAATGCCTATCGGCAATCATATCTGAAATGCCTATCGACACCTATATTTAAAATACCTACCAGCTTCTATATCTGAAATTGCCTATCGGCACCTATTTTTAGAATGCCAATCGGCAACTATATCTGAAATGCTAATCGGCACCTATATCTGAAATGCCTATCGACACCATTTTTTGAAATGCCTATCGGAAACTATATCTGGAATGCCTATCAGCATCTAAATTTGAAATGCCTATTGGCAACCATATCTGGAATGCCTATCGGCACCTATATTTGAAATGCCTATCGGCTTCTATATCTGAATTGCCTATCGACACCTATTTTTAAAATGCCTATCGGCTACTATATCTGAAATGCCTATCAGCACCTATATTTGATATGCCTATCGGCAACCATATCTGAAATGCCTTTCGGCACCTATATTTGAAATGCCTATCGGCTTCTATATTTGAAATGCCTATCGACACCTATTTTTAAAATGCCAATTGGCAACTATATCTGAAATGCCTATCGGCACCTATATCTGAAATGCCTATCGGTACCTATTTTTGAAATGCCTATCGGAAACTACATCTGAAATGCCTATCAGCACCTATATTTGAAATGCCTATCGGCAACCACATCAGAAATGCCTATCGGCACCTATATCTAAAATGCCTTTCGGCAATTATATCTGAAATGCCTATCGGCACCTATATTTTAAATGCCTATCGGCAACTATATCTGATATGCCTATCGGCACCTATATCTGAAATGCCTGTCGGTACCTATTTTTGAAATGCCTATCGGAAACTACATCTAAAATGCCTATCGGCACCTTTTTTTAAAATGCCAATCGGCAACTATATCTGAAATGCCTATCGGCACCTATATCTATAATGCCTATCGGCACCTATTTTTGAAATGCCTATCGGAAACTACATCTAAAATGCCTGTCGGCACCTATTTTTAAAATACCTATCGGCACCTATATCCGAAATGCCTATCGGTACCTATTTTTGAAATGCCTATCGGAAACTACATCTAAAATGCCTATCGGCACCTATTTTTAAAATGCCAATCGGCAACTATATCAGAAATGCCTATCAGCACCTATATTTGAAATGCCTATCGGCAATCATATCTGAAATGCCTATCGACACCTATATTTAAAATACCTACCAGCTTCTATATCTGAAATTGCCTATCGGCACCTATTTTTAGAATGCCAATCGGCAACTATATCTGAAATGCTAATCGGCACCTATATCTGAAATGCCTATCGACACCATTTTTTGAAATGCCTATCGGAAACTATATCTGGAATGCCTATCAGCATCTAAATTTGAAATGCCTATTGGCAACTATATCTGGAATGCCTATCGGCACCTATATTTGAAATGCCTATCGGCTTCTATATCTGAATTGCCTATCGACACCTATTTTTATAATGCCTATCGGCTACTATATCTGAAATGCCTATCAGCACCTATATCTGAAAAGCCTATCGGCACCTATTTTTGAAATGCCTATCGGAAACTACATCTAAAATGCCTATCAGCACCTATATTTGAAATGCCTATCGGCAACCATATCTGGAATGCCTATCGGCACATATATTTGAAATGCCTATCAGCTTCTATATTTGAAATGCCTATCGGCACCTATTTTTAAAATGCCAATCATCAACTATATCTGAAATGCCTATCGGCACCTATATCTGAAATGCCTATGGGCACCAATTTTTGAAATGCCTATCAGAAACTACATCTGAAATGCCTCTCAGCACCTATATTTGAAATGCCTATCGGCACCTATATCTGAAATGCCTATGGGCACCAATTTTTGAAATGCCTATCGGAAACTACATCTAAAATGCCTCTCAGCACCTATATTTGAAATGCCTATCGGCAACCATATCTTAAATGCCTATCGACACCTATATTTGAAATACCTATCGGCTTCTATATCTGAAATGCCTATCGGCACCTATTTTAAAAATGCCAATAGGCAACTATATCTGAAATGCCTATCGGCACCTATATCTGAAATGCCTATCGGCACCAATTTTTGAAATGCCTATCGGAAACTACATCTGAAATGCCTATCAGCACCTATATTTGAAATGCCTATCGGATTCTATATCTGAAATGCCTATCGACACCTATTTTTAAAATGCCAATCGGTAACTATATCTGAAACGCATATCGGCACCTATATCTGAAATGCCTATCGGTACCTATTTTTGAAATGCCTATCGGAAACTACATCTAAAATGCCTATCGGCAACTTTTTTTAAAATGCCAATCGGCAAATATATCTGAAATGCCTATCGGCACCTTTATCTATAATGCCTATCGGCACCTATTTTTGAAATGCCTATCGGAAACTACATCTAAAATGCCTTTCGGCACCTATTTTTAAAATACCTTTCGGCACCTATATCTGAAATGCCTATCGGTACCTATTTTTGAAATGCCTATCGGAAACTACATCTAAAATGCCTATCGGCACCTATTTTTAAAATGCCAATCGGCATCTATATCTGAAATGCCTATCAGCACCTATATTTGAAATGCCTATCGGCAATTATATCTGAAATGCCTATCGACACCTATATTTGAAATACCTACCAGCTTCTATATCTGAAATGCCTATCGGCACCATTTTTTGAAATGCCTATCGGAAACTATATCTGGAATGCCTATCAGCATCTATATTTGAAATGCCTATCGGCAACCATATCTGGAATGCCTATCGGCACCTATATTTGAAATGCCTATCGTCTTCTATATCTGAATTGCCTATCGACACCTATTTTTAAAATGCCTATCGGCAACTATATCTGAAATGCCTATCAGAACCTATATCTGAAATGCCTATCGGCACCAATTTTTGAAATGCCTATCGGAAACTACATCTGAAATGCCTATCAGCACCTATATTTGAAATGCCTATCGGCAACCATATCTGGAATGCCTATCGGCACCTACATTTGAAATGCCTATCGGCAACCATAACTGAAATGCCTATCGGCACCTATTTTTAAAATATAAATCGGCAACTATATCTGAAATGCCTATCGGCACCTATATCTGAAATGCCTATCGGCACCTATTTATGAAATGCATATCGAAAACTACATCTGAAATGCCTATCAGCACCTATATTTAAAATGCCTATCGGCAACCACATCAGAAATGCCTATCGGCACCTATATCTAAAATGCCTTTCGGCATTTATATTTGAAATGCCTATCGACACCTATATTTGAAATGCCTATCGGCACCTATATTTTAAATGCCTATCGGCAACTATATCTGATATGCCTATCAGCACCTATATCTGAAATGCCTATCGGCACCTATTTTTTAAATGCCTATCTTAACCTACATCTAAAATGCCTATCGGCACCTATTTTTAAAATGCCAATCGGCAACTATATCTGAAATGCCTATCGGCACCTATAACTGAAATGCCTATCGGCACCTATATTTAAAATGCCTATCGGCAACCATATCTGAAATGCCTATCGACACCTATATTTGAAATACCTATCGGCTTCTATATCTGAAATGCCTATCGGCACCTATTTTTAAAATGCCAATCGGCAACTATATCTGAAATCCCTATCGGCACCTATATCTGAAATGCCTATCGGCACCAATTTTTGAAATGCCTATCGGAAACTACATCTGAAATGCCTATCAGCACCTATATTTGATATGCCTATCGGCAACCATATCTGAAATGCCTTTCGGCACCTATATTTGAAATGCCTATCGGCTTCTATATTTGAAATGCCTATCGACACCTATTTTTAAAATGCCAATTGGCAACTATATCTGAAATGCCTATCGGCACCTATATCTGAAATGCCTATCGGTACCTATTTTTGAAATGCCTATCGGAAACTACATCTGAAATGCCTATCAGCACCTATATTTGAAATGCCTATCGGCAACCACATCAGAAATGCCTATCGGCACCTATATCTAAAATGCCTTTCGGCAATTATATCTGAAATGCCTATCGGCACCTATATTTTAAATGCCTATCGGCAACTATATCTGATATGCCTATCGGCACCTATATCTGAAATGCCTGTCGGTACCTATTTTTGAAATGCCTATCGGAAACTACATCTAAAATGCCTATCGGCACCTTTTTTTAAAATGCCAATCGGCAACTATATCTGAAATGCCTATCGGCACCTATATCTATAATGCCTATCGGCACCTATTTTTGAAATGCCTATCGGAAACTACATCTAAAATGCCTGTCGGCACCTATTTTTAAAATACCTATCGGCACCTATATCCGAAATGCCTATCGGTACCTATTTTTGAAATGCCTATCGGAAACTACATCTAAAATGCCTATCGGCACCTATTTTTAAAATGCCAATCGGCAACTATATCAGAAATGCCTATCAGCACCTATATTTGAAATGCCTATCGGCAATCATATCTGAAATGCCTATCGACACCTATATTTAAAATACCTACCAGCTTCTATATCTGAAATTGCCTATCGGCACCTATTTTTAGAATGCCAATCGGCAACTATATCTGAAATGCTAATCGGCACCTATATCTGAAATGCCTATCGACACCATTTTTTGAAATGCCTATCGGAAACTATATCTGGAATGCCTATCAGCATCTAAATTTGAAATGCCTATTGGCAACTATATCTGGAATGCCTATCGGCACCTATATTTGAAATGCCTATCGGCTTCTATATCTGAATTGCCTATCGACACCTATTTTTATAATGCCTATCGGCTACTATATCTGAAATGCCTATCAGCACCTATATCTGAAAAGCCTATCGGCACCTATTTTTGAAATGCCTATCGGAAACTACATCTAAAATGCCTATCAGCACCTATATTTGAAATGCCTATCGGCAACCATATCTGGAATGCCTATCGGCACATATATTTGAAATGCC